>JAODVQ020075146.1:0-17903 GCA_025400075.2 Phenganax stokvisi
CCTGTGAAAAATTCCCACTTTGACCACAGAAACTTTGGTAGTGTAAACCGGGCCTAAAGAATGTTAGAAAATCTAGGAAAGTCTAAGAATTATAAACTCCTGGTAATTTGAAACTATTGGAAAAAAATCAGGCTGAATTGACCAGGAAATTTCAACGACGAGTTGTGGGAACACTCCACATAAACAGGACAGTCCAGTTTATGTCGAATATTGGGATCAGAAGAAACCAAGATGGCGGGATTATTTCGAAGTATTTTCAAATTCAGTTCGTTACCACACTTCTGTCGTAAACATTTACTAGCTAGAACTACACTTACACTGGTGAGAAGATACGTTTATTGTTTTAAATTTAGAGAGAGTGAATTTCAATTTTCCGAATATGTGGACATATAGTTACCCCACACACTTATAACGGGAGGGGGGGAGGACAGCACTTTCACCAGGTAGAGGCCACACCATAGCAAGAACACACCATAGCAAGAACCTAATCCTATGATGTGTTTAAGTTTGGCAATGTTATTCATAAATCATGCCTGGTTTGTCACTATCTTAATAAAACCAAAGTGTTTTCCCTATTTTTGAGCAAAATTATCTGGCATATATCGACAGAGGAGGATATAACATTCTAATGAATTAATGAGCATAATACCATGTAATCAAAATAACTATTAAGCTTATTTTAATTTAGCACAACACTCCAAAGGTTTTCCTAAAGCCTTTTTCGACAAAATATGGTCAAGATATCATATTATTTCAATATGAACGCCATGGGTTTTATAAAATTCTTGGTCTAGCATCGCTGAGTCAGTTGGTGTTTTGGAGCTACATGTCTTACATTATGTATGCATATATACGACCGGCATCACAGTTGCTGCAAGAACACAAGTTCAAAGACAGAAGTGACAAAAATCAGAATGTATTTAAGCTATATGAATATTTTCCTGAGTTCTTGCTCAAATCAAAGGTACCACCTACTCATTAATGTAGTCTTAGCCTTAGTCTATGGAAATATTAGATTTGTAGAAGATCTTGTGCCCTTGATCTTCAGGTATAGTGGTTGCTAAATGGCTAGCTTATTTCTTGTGAATCTTTCAGATGCAAACTGGAGTTTCTATAGCCTCTCTTGGAATGGGAATATTGTTTTTCTTCACTGGCTGTATTTATGCTTTAAGGTAAGTACATGTCTTGTGGATGGCAGAGTCATATCATCTTTACAAAGTATCCAAATTTTTATGCAGTCCAGCTATGTTTTTAGGTCAGTGAATCAAGTGGTTCTGCTCAGAAGCGGTGTTCGTATTATTGTGAAAACATATACACCATTTGGCACTACAAAACATTTGAGTGTCCCCCTTGCTGACGTCTCTTGTTTAGGTTCACGATTAGGTTAGTATAATTCACATAATGTCATTAGACTTGGTGGTGTACTTGAAATTTTAAAATTATTTTCTATAGATGAAAAGGCATTTGTAGTTTTCAAGATAAAAGACCATCGATTCTACTACATGCTCGACAAGCGAGGACAGTTTTTACAACCGACATTATTTGACACTACCGTTGGAATAAAGCGCTACAATATGTAGCAAGGACTCAAAATAATATTGTTTAACCTCAGCAACAAAATTGAGTTTATTTATAAGAATTTACATCAATAATCTAACAACTAATAGCTTACAATGTGTGTGTATCAAATGCAACTATCTCTCAAAGAAGCTTGCCTTTCACTTTTTCCCACCTAGGGGTTGTCCTTTGTCTTTGCCTCTCAACTTTAAACCTATGGGTACAAAAATATTACAGTTGTTTACAATACTTGGAAGATAACAACTTGATAAGAATTGGTGGTTGCCCATACCAATAGCCCTTTCAATTTTCCCCATTATTTGATTGTTTGGTATGGCTCGACCAGCTTCATAGTCATTGATAACTGACGGTTTCTCGTTGATTTTCTAAAGAGAAAAATCATGCATGACTTTATTCAGCTTTCTTAATCCTAAGCTTAATCCAATTAATCCTAAATCTGCTAATCTTTGAAAGCTACAGCTTCACAACTATACCGTGGCAAGATCCTTTTGGCTCATTTTTTTCTCCATTCGACCTTTCTGAATCAATTTTCCAACATCCAATGACACTCTTTCATCTAAATTTGCACAACAAAGTGAATTTAAAACTCCCAATACGTTATGTTATCGTACTCATAAAGGTTCACATACGGTGAAGCTCCTCATTCTCTCTGTCGAGCTTTGCACTGTCTTTGGAGGCAGAGTGCTGCTTATTTGTTCCTCCTGCAACTGAGAATGTACATGCTTACATAGCGTTCTGAGAGGATACTAGATTTGTTATTTGTACTTTGAAAACATTGCAGTACTAGATTTATAAACTTACATTTCTTCGACGTATCAACTTGTTTACCATCCCTCCTTGCAGCTTGCACAGCCTGAAAAATAATGATATATACAACTCGCTCTAACCTAATTTTACAACAACAACAAACGTAATTCGAGGTACAAACATGAGTTTTTCACGTCATTTATTTACCTGTTGCGAACGCATTTCTCCAGACTTTGGAGTTCTTTTCGTGAGATAAGTAACTTCATCCCATCCTACCTCAGCCATTTGTAGTTTAAGAAATTTTCGTGCCAAAATATGAATGATTTTTGAAGATAAATTTAAAATATTTTAATTTCTTTATTTTCAAAATGTTGTGGTATAATTTGAGCAGTCGGAAACCATCGATACACGTTCGGATAACAATCGGATAATCTTCGGAATATATTCGCAGCTCTCTGATTGGTTGGTACTGAACAGATTATCTAAACTTCTATTGGCTGTTGCGGCAACCACTTTTGAAAACTAGCGAAAATCTTTTGCAATTTTAGCCAAACAAAAATAAAAAAAAAGTCTATAAATTTTGCTTTAGAGTATTACTCTGTATCTTTTATGAAGTCATGGGAAGCAGTTCAAATTGTTTCATAAAAGTAACTCTAGTCTAGTGAAAACACGAAAGTGGTGAGATAAGAAATAGTTGCAATCAAATTGTCAGTAGAAATTTCACTCTCTCAATTTTGCGTGGGCGGTTTATAATATCCTGTTGAAATCTCAACGGCTTTCAACAGATTGTTAAAGCTTGCGTGAAACTGTCAATATTTTCAAACTAAGTGACGTAAATGGGAGAGCTTGTAATTTGATCTTAAAAGTGATGCACATAACTTCACCGCCCCATTAAAATTTCATTGTTCTTGGTGAATCCACATAATTTCAAATTGCAGCAGAGTAAAACGTCTAGAATTTTTACAAAAGCAAAGATCGCTTCCTGCACACGTTCTAGGAAAAGTATAAAGAAAGCCAAGGGAGTCGAA
Organism: Phenganax stokvisi; assembly: GCA_025400075.2. NCBI lineage: Eukaryota > Metazoa > Cnidaria > Anthozoa > Malacalcyonacea > Clavulariidae > Phenganax > Phenganax stokvisi. The sequence continues at coordinate 3,354 of JAODVQ020075146.1, forward strand.
GAAATCGGGCAAGTACAAAACCTTACTAAAATATTGATATAATACTTCCTAAAGTAAACTAACATTGCTCGGTGATGACCAAAGGAAATTCGCCCTAAATGCTAGACGTATGTTATAAGAAAAAGTTTTGTAAAAAATATAAGAATATAGAAATGTTAATAAGTTATAAGAACGTATGCTATAAGACAGCATAATAATATTATCACAACGTAGGTAAATTGGTTGTAATTTCAGAGTATCAATAGTTCGTGAAAATTATGCTCGAATTAAATTGCTTGACAGTGTAGCATTTCTACATTTATTCACGGTTTGCGAAATGAAATGGTACATTTTGGTTTGAATTAGGCAACGTTTGTCAACTATGAAAAAGGTTTTGGAATTTTCTTAGAATTGAAGTAGGCAATTCCCCAACTTCAAAAGTCAGGGATGCGTTAAAAGAGTCTTTTAGCAGTCCGGCGACTCACAAAGTCGACCAATACAGGTTGTTTTTCACTTACGCGTTTTCTCACGCACGTTCAGGGTCAAAGTTTAAATCCTTTTTGCAGTTTTAGACTTTTTAAAACTACACGAAGAAATGAATATGTAATTATTTAAAATTCAAAATTCTAAACAATTGTTCTTGCAGTTGTTTATAAGAGAGGTTTTGTTACAATTTAAAGTTTTAAGTACGTGTAGCTGCGTGTGTGAAAAAACGCGTAAGTGGAAAGCAGGAAATAATGGGGCGGTTAGATTAAAGAGAATTTGGCATCTGGCAGAGTCGAATTTCAAGAGAGAGCACATTAGAACCAGGAAGTGGCTTAAGGAGGGGCGTTAAGCAATTTGTTTCATTTGTCATTTTTATCTAGAGTATTTCTTATTGCTAACATTATAGATCGACGAAATATAAAATTGTACTCTTGTTAATCATAATGATTGATGTATATTTGATTTTATTACCATTTAATCAAAATATAATATATTGGGGCTTGACTTTAAAATAATAAATTGTTCAATATACAAAAAGTGTTCGGGTTTACAGTTTGTTCTTTTGTCAGAAAAGAAACCTTAGATTGTTTTGTCTATTTTGCAATATCATTTTATTGATCATCTAACTGTAGTTAACCGAAGTGATAGATGAAGCATTTTTTCACAACAGCGGATTGGAATTCTAATCATGCCAACTTCCTGCTTTTTAAAAACCCTTCAGTAACCATAAACACAACACAACGTTTACGTTCGAGTTTTAAAATACAAGCCAAAAAGCAGCTTCAGGAGACCATTTCGAGCCAGCTAATGTGCTTTTGAGAGGGAGTGATATTTATTAGATAGACGTGTTGGTGTTTCAACATTCATTTCCAGTATTAAAGGGGTAACCACTCTAAACATTGCTGTCGTGTTGGTAAGATTTGTTGGTTACATTTGCACTGGCACTCCATGTAATAACAAGTTACTACTGGCATAACATAGAAAGCCTTACTAGAATAGAAAGAACATAGACAAACGGGCAAGTACAGCAAAAGTAATCTTAGCTTAAGCAATATCAGCCAAGGAGACTAATGTTTTCTACTCTGTAACTTTGTTTCGTCTAGGATCAGGAATTCTACGGGATACAATGGCATACTTCCAAGGAACATTTGAGGATCGTTGCCTTACCACTGGTGCACCAACTCATCTCTCATTCTTCACTACATTCTTCTCAATTCTTTTCCTACTCTTCAATATCCCTGGCAATCTCTTAGTGATCCTAGCTGTAGCCATGGATCCATACAAGAACCTACGTACCCCTTTCAACTATCTCATGGCCAACTTGGCGATCGCAGACTTGATTGTGGGGACTGTGACCGACCCAATTTCTGTTTATATCCATTGGAAAGAAGGAATTGATGCAAAGTTGTTGAAATCTGAGGTTCAAGCACTTCATATGTCGTATTTCATAAGTTGTACAGCATCAGTGCTTAGTCTGGGTACTCTGGCCGTGGAAAGGTATTGGGAAGAAAAATTCGTATTAAAGTTTATGACTAGCTTTACATTCATTTTACTTCACCAGAGTACTGACAATGTGCGATGAAGACACAAGACTGGAGCAAGGACTGGAGTGTAGAAATATTATCGAAATACTTTCTTTTCCTAATTTGCAATAGATTTCTAACAGAAAATTTCCATGTTTTTATCCAGGTATCTTGCAATCCGCAACCCACACACATATCGAAATGAATTCACAACAAAACGAATCTTCGCAACAGTTGGATGTATTTGGTTCATCTCACTCACCCTTCCCTTTGTATATTTCGAAGTCGGCTATATCACCTATGCCTTCATTTTCGCAAACACGGCCATCGTGCTTGCGATTGCCATAACGACTTTCACGTTCGGGTTGGTTGTGCGTGCATTGAATACACGTACGAGATGTGATAATGGGGTGGCGATCGAAAATCCGACCGTGGAACAAGAGGGTACAGGGGACACGAAACAACGTCGTAATCGAAGTTTAGCTGCAGCGCAATGGGAGAGAAAGATTACTAAAATGTTTTTGGTTGTATTGATAGCTCTCTTGTGTTGCTATGCACCCAGCACGGCGTTCATTTACGCTATGAGTTTCTGCGAGTCGTGTAGTTGTACGACTCTACATTGGTTTAGAGATTTGCAGTTTTTGTTTGTCATAATGAACTCGAATGTGAACTTCTATTGCTATGCAATGTGGTCACCCAGATTCAGAAATGCTTTCAAGCGGATCTTGAGAATCAAGAAAAATGAAGCCCCCGAATCCACCTCAAATTCTGGTGCACAGGCGACCCCCTCCTCCACCAATACGCCCATTTAGCGTACGAACACGGCACGAACACAGAACTATAGGACACGAAGACGTAACGTAAGCGTACAAATACAGGATTCCAGCGCAGATTCAAAATATGAAATGCACCACCCTCAAGGTGTACTCCAATATCAGCTATTGAACTTTTCTCGCCCCATCGTGAAAAGTAGCCGCGCCTGCCGCGGATATCTTCCTCCATTGTAGAAAAGTTTAGCTTGGAACTTTACCTTTAAAAACAGACAGAAAAAGTAGAATTATTATTGTGAAAACAGCTTTGGCTAGTTACAATACCTGGAAATTAAACTTATTTAGAGTATATTAGATAAACATATTTGATCTATAATGCCCGTTCTATGTTTTCGTCGAGATTTTCCTGATTAGCAATTGTAGTGTCGATTCACTGACGTCACGATTTCGCTTACAAATAAGGAAGCGACTTAAGCGATGTTATACACCGCCCCTTATAAAGAAAGAAATTAAATCCGGAGAATACACCCACCTAAACCAAAACTACCCAACATTTGATCTACAAACTCATCAAAATTCAGTTTCCCAAATATTGGATAGACATAAAACTGAAGAGCACAGCACTTATAAACCGTCCCTTGTGGTGAAGTTTTCCTTTGAAGTCTTAATTATACTAGCGTTGAATTCAACTCAAAGAGCTCTTCTACAAAAAGTAAGTTTGAAAGTAGTTTCTTCCTCAATTAATTTCAAGTTTATTTCGTTACATTTTTCTTAAAAAGGAAGTAAACATCATTTCATTATGACAAAGTTGAGTTCAGATGTACACTTTACAACAGAAATCAACTTTGTTACGGTGAAGGGTTGTACATATGTATAATGTAAGAAGGTTAGGAGTACATATCATAGAAAAACGTCGTGTTCACGGATTTTTATACACTGATGCTAATTACGAAATGATACCAAGATAAGAAACGAAAGTCTAAAAGATAAACTTATAAAAATCTATCCATCTAGGAAAAGGTCAGAAGCCAGCAAAAGAATGACTTACCTTCAATGTGCGTTGGAAAAACAATGCTTTGGAATGGACTCTGTCCCTGCCATGTCATACTTTACCACAACCTTCTCTACTATCTTCCTACTTCTCAATATCCCTGGGAATCTCCTAGTGATCCTAGCAGTAGTCTTAGACCCATACAAGAACCTACGTACCCCTTTTAACTACCTAATGGGAAATTTAGCGCTCGCAGATTTAATTGTGGGGACTGTGACCGAGCCAATGTCTATTTATATTCATTGGAAAGAAGGTGTAGGCAATCACGTGACACGAGTGGAGGCGGGAGTCTTACATATGTCTTATTTTATCAGTTGTACAGCATCGCTGCTTAGCTTGGGGACTTTAGCCGTAGAGAGGTACCTCGCCATCCGTTACCCTCATAGTTACCGGAATAAGTTCATCAGCAGAAGAGTTATTGCAACAGCAATCCTATTATGGACAATTTCAATAGGTGAATCTCTCTTCATTTTTTCTTGAGACTATATGAAAACCAGACAAACGAATCAATAATGTCAATGATGCAAATGATTTTCCCCAATTTTTATCAATCTTATAAATTCTTTAGGTTTGTCATGCGTGTATTTTAAAGTGGGCTATGTCACATATGCTTTCATCTTCGCAAATACAGCTGTTGTCATGACAATCAGCATAATTTGTTTCATGTACTACTTTATGCTACACGCATTGAAACAGCGAGCAAGGAGTGATACCCCTCAAGCAATTGTGAACAGCATAAGAGAGAACGAAGCCAGTGCCGAGACGTTGAATAAATCAACGGATGAGACGTCGAGAAAACCGCGCCAACTTAAGATCACAGCTAATAATGAGCCACATTGTATTTACAACTCGGTAAGGAAATGGGAGCATAAAATTACCAAACGATTTCTTTTTGTCTTGGTCGCCTTGTTGTGCTCCTACGGTCCATCTACAATCTTAATCTACACTATGACATTCTGTAGTTCATGTTCTTGTACAACTTTACATTGGTTAAGAGATTTACAATTTCTCTTCGTCATTGCAAACTCCAGTGTCAATTTCTTCTGTTATGCTTTACGTTCGTCAAGATTTAGAAAAGCATTCGGAAAGTTGCTCAGATTGAAAACAAAAGAAAGTAATGTTGCTGGTGAAGCTAGAATGGCAGACTGTTCTACGGATATTATGAATGTATAGTAAAAGGGAAAATCTTTGTAAAATGTAAACATGGATCATTTCTAAACGAGGAACGCTTGAAAACTGTTGTCCCGATTATTTCGCAGAAACTTTCACCGTACTTTCAGATAAACAAAGTGTTCTATATTCCTATTCTTTGAATTGTGCACACAAAGTCAATCATTTCTTACATCCAAGAACATTAAAATGAACGTAGAGTTTTGCGCAACTCATCTCACAAATTGATAGTTTTCATAAATGAATGACACAGAAAATTAACAACAGGGTTGTTGCCTGATCGCATAGATATAGCAGTCCAGTTTAGAGTGAGCTCAGTTGCTCAGCTGACAAAGAAATGCAGCTTTCAGGATATATTATATTGGACTGGCGCAAACTTCTCATGTAATTGGATAGCATGTGATTGAATTAGTTGGGATTGTTTTCGCTAAGTGAGGCACCCGCAAAGAGACACAGAAGCATAAAATATTGAAGCCAGGATATCGGAGGAACGCAAGTAAGTCTTATTGGACTTCATACTAAATTCGTATGCGCACAATGCAATACGCTACGTCTGCTTAGTAAATATCTACTGTTTTTTACCATTATAAAAAATTAATATTTTGCCGTATAAACATTACATTAAACACGTACTTGAACACTGAACTTCCGTCAATGAACATGCACGATTATAAAGTAGAAATCTTTGTGCGAGATTTATATTTATCATAATTATGAACTTTAAATATCTTATTTTTTAAAACTTGTCTTAAATTTTCTCGCTAAAATCAACATTGACCCATAGACAATTTTCACTTGAAAGTAGTAATTTCCGTATATCCTTTATTTTTCTTGCCCCTAATTTGAGTTCCCGTCTACTAAAACAGAGATAACAAGCTTATACTTGCTTGACATAAATAAACAGACTTTGATCACTGACAAAAAAACGCACAGTAGTTTTGTTGTCCACTAACTAAAGAGTAAAAACATCGTTTTTTAAGTTGCGCTTGATATTCTAGGCCTAAAAATTGATCAGGAAATATCTTACGTAGAGACAGGTTTTGGCTAAATGTAATGCAGATTTTTCGTCAAAGATACACCGGCTCACTGTTATACACTAGAGCTTTTTAACTACACAAATGAACCTACCGAGTATTGAAAAAAAAACCCAATTTAGTCAAGCATTAGTATAGTTCGTGATTCTAAAAAATAGTCACTGCCCAGCATAAAGTTGATCAAAGAGCCAGGTCTTATCATGTAGCTTCATTAATAAACTATAGTTTAGTCTGTAATGCTTTATGATGCTTATTTTCTTCCTCATTTGTTAAATGGTAACAGTTTCTTATTAAGCATAAATTATTGTGCATATTGAATTACTGCAAAGAAGAGAAGCTCAGAGCAATACACAATCTCTCGTATTCATCAACTTTTGTCATTCGTTTTAAGATTAATAGTCATCCATAATGAGACTAATTTATCTGATTTCTGACATGCAGTATTCAATAAAACATATAAAACATATACGCTTATCTGTCATTATACTCAGCTTCTGCACCTGCGCAAATTAATGATTCAGTTTCACGCCAGTTTGGACTGCGAACAACAACTTAAGTAGACAAATTTGCTTCCTTATTTTAACGAAAACCGACAGAGTGATTAAACCCAGGAAACCTCACACTATTAGTTTCACTTTAGTTTCAGGTTCACTTGGAAGGGACGCCAAATTACTTCAAGTTTGGTCAGTCTATTATTACAAGAACACAAACGCTATACTGAGAGCTCTAGGTCTTTTAGATATCACGACCTGGATACTTTATTTGCTGAGCTACACTCATTCCAGTTGCGTTTTCACGCACGGAAAAGTTTATGTTATTCAAAATTTTGTATTTTTCCGAAAAGCTTTATCAAATAGACTCTCAATAATTCAAAACGCTAAAGTCGAAACATTCTGTTTTGTGGTGGTTTATAACCGATTTTTATTGCAATCAAAATATTTACGTTCGGGTGCGTGCTTACGAAAAACGCGACGGAAGCTCGCTGTTGTCTCAATTAAGACACAATTATCTTCTAAATGACGGCTGAAAAGCGAAAAGGATTTTAAATGATTTAAAGTAGAGTTTGTAAAGTAACGTTCACCACAGTGGGATAATTAATTCTCTTTCTCTATAGTTCCCAGTGTCCCAGTTAGAACTCGGTCATGACTTATCTCCACGGAACTTTCGAAGAAAGATGTCACACTAACGGCGCCCCAAGTCATCTCTCATTCTTCACTGCATCCCTATCAATCGTATTTCTAGCCACAAATATCCCTGGTAATCTCCTGCTCATTCTCGCAGTTGCTCTTGATCCTCGTAAAAACTTGCGGAGCCCCTTTAACTACTTGATGGCAAACCTTGCCGTCGCTGATCTTATAGCTGGCGTAGTAACTGGACCACTATCAGTGAACTTCCACATTAGAGAGGGATTATACGGCAAACTATCTCTTAAAGAAATAACAGCTTTTCATTTGTCTTATTTTATATCGTGCACAGCGTCTGTTTTGAGTCTTGCTTCATTGGCAACGGAAAGGTAACAGACTGCATGCCTACACAATCAATTTATCGATGTTAAACATAATCATCGGAGGTATGGTTGGGAAACTTTGTCAAAGTCTTTAAAATTTCTTCAAAAAAAACCCCGCTCATGATAAAAACTTCTAAAGGATGTCGAATTTCCATACTTCACCTCTGCAAAACTGAATACTCCTAATCTTCAGGTAATCTTATAATTATTTGTTTCTCACTCATCGCATCACATTCCAGGTATCTTGCGATCAGGAATCCTCACACGTATCGCAACAAGTTGACTGGCACCCGAGTCCTACTGACAATCCTCGGCATTTGGTCTATCTCATTAACATTGCCTTTCATCTACATTGAAGTTGGTTTCATAACATGCGCGTTTGTTCTCGCTAATACAACAGTGTTCCTGGCTCTGGGGATCATGTGTTTTACTTACGGACTAATGATATGGAAACTCAGAGTTAACAATCGTCTGCGGAGCACGGGAAGATCTGAGAGCGAGATAGGACAACTGAATATCAAAGGCGGTGACTTCAAATCTCGTGGTCAGGATAAGACTGTTCGCACCGAAACGAGAATCACGAAGATGTTTTTGGTTGTCATGGCAGCTGTAATTTGTTGCTATGGACCATCCGCTATATTTATTTATATCATGAGTTTTTGTGAGTCATGCAGCTGCGAGAGTCTTCATTGGTTTAGAGATTTACAATGCATGTTTGTGCTTGCTAATTCTAGTGTGAATTTCTTTTGTTATGGTTTGCGTTCCTCAAGGTTTCGTCAAGCATTTGTAGAGATACTGAAGCTAAAAAAGAGCGATACGGTTGGAACTTCGTTGTCCGTTTCTCCATCTTCAGAAAGCCAGGCCATAAGGACTATTCAAAAAGATCAACGGATTGATGTATAAACGTCTGTGACTTTTATGAAGGATGACATGTAGCGAATACTGTGGACATAGAGCCATCCCAGAGCTCAATAACTGGGCAGGGACAAAACTCAAAATGGTGGAAAACAGCTCCATTCTGACTATTCTGTAGTTTCTAGTGTATTTTCTTATATAAGTTAACTTTTCCTTAAAATGCCACCAGGAGTATTTTATTAAAAACATCTTCCAAGTACTCCACCATTAATGTAAAAAACCTGAAGCTCATATACTTGACAATTTATGCCTCCCACATGTTTATTTTGACAGAGTAATCTAAACAGCAGAGTGAGCTGACTTGGCACTTTAATAAGCAATGTTTTCACAAGCACAGGAGGAAAATGAATTATTTAGCCAGAAACGTCAATATTGACCAAGATTTCGAGATCAATAATCAAATGGAACAGTTCAGTAACTATCTCCAGATCAGCGAAATATTTGGACAGTTCAGGTACCACGAGGGCAGGGATCAACCACAGTCTGACGCTAAATCGACGACCAGAGCCAGCAAGTTGCAATTTGTGTTCGTTACAATGAGTTCCAGTGACAACTTTCATTACTACGCTATACAATTGCCAAGGTTTAGAAATGCCTTTGGACATTCACTGCGCCTGCGCGGAGGAACTTGTTAGGAACTTCGTAAATGGGAAATTGTGAAAACAACGGAATGAACGGACAAAGCTTTGCCGTTCGACTTATACATATGGAAGTTGTGGATCTTCTTGTAAAAATATAAATATGCACTAATGCTTGAATGATAAATAGTACAAATCGCATCTACTTTTTCAAATACAAACTGAGAACGAAAAACCGCGTGGAACAGTATAAAAATATTGAGCATTTTCCACCTAGCACTCATTGATGACGTCGCGCAATACAGGTTATTGGTTACATACTGTCAACAAGGCAACCATACCGCTCAAATTACATGCAAATCTTGCCTTCTGTTTTGTTTGCGTGAAATTGAGACGAGAGGAAAGACACGTACGAGAGCAGTACGGAGTGACTTTGTATCAACTTAGCTAATTGCACGAAGGTAGGTAACCAAACAAAACTGTAAGTAATGCCTAGGTCAAACGTCGCTCTTTTTTCTCAAGTGCCGAACCTAATGTACATGAGCTCAGACAAAGTCTTTAGGTCATTTGCATTAGGTTCAGCAAATGAGAAGAGCGACGTTCAACCTAGGCCTCATTCACCAATTATATCAACAGTAGTACATATCACGTAGTGAATGCATTATGGTCGATCACTATTAATCTGGTAGCAAATGTTCAGTCATAGTAACATTAGTTCCAATATTTTCTTCGTGGTTCTGCAAGATAACGTATTTACGGTTAATACGATTATCACGATAGCATTGCTAAAACGGTGATTTAGTGGTTATGAAAACAGTTAGTGAAAGTGAACAAGGATCAACAACGATACGTCTATTAGTTTTGAGAAAAGTGTATTTAAATTGCGATTTTTATGTGTCATTCGTTATCCACTATGAGATATTCTTATTATAAGATCACTTATGCATGGAAATGTGAGAAAGTTTAAAAAGAATTCCTAAGGGAGAAGTTTTGTTCTTCAGCAGCGATTCCAACTCTTGCTCTATATTTAGACGATGTTTGAACCGCTGTGTGGGACTACGGGCGCACCTGATGCGTTATCCTTCTTCACTGGAACCATATCTATCCTACTTATGATCATTACTATCCCTGGAAATCTTCTAGTGATCCTAGCAGTCGCATTAGATCCCAACAAAAACCTGCGTAACCCTTTCAATGTGATGGTAACGAATCTTGCAGTCGCTGACCTGATCGTGGGCTTGGTTACTGATCCCCTGTCAATACACGTTCACTTTAAGGAAGGTTAGAGATTAAAAATTTTAACAAAGATTCTGAATATTATTGCCCGACACAAAAGACGGGAAGCAGCAGCTAAGCACACAAACATGATTTTACATTTACTCCTGAAGTTGTCAGGACGTGCCATCCACTCAAAGAGAAATAATAACAACTGGATGTACTGAGATGAAATTCTTTTCATTTTTTAATATTAGGAAACAACCATGTTATATCAGAAGCGGAGATCAAAGCGATCCATATGTCTTACTTCATCTCCTGCAATGCATCTGTCCTGAGTATCATACTACTAGCTTGCGATCGTTATATGGCCTTAGTCTACCCAATCAGACATCGTTCGGTCATGAGTAGACCCTTCTTTGTGATCTCAATTGCAGTCATCTGGGTGATCTCATTTGCTGTGCCTTTTGTATACTTCCAAATAGGCTACATTCGTTATACTTTTGTCTTTGCCAATACAGCTATTATCCTTGCTCTTGCTGTAACAATCTTCACTTACACACGACTCATAATGAAGTTCAGAAAGACACCACGTGAGACACAAGAAGTCCCTGACTCACCAAGTGCTCCTACATTTCCGACCCATAGCGATCAGAAGCGAGTCACGGAGATGTTTATGGTAATCCTTATCGCAGTCCTGTGTTGCTATGGTCCTTCGACAATCCTTATCTATGCCATGAATTTTTGCGAGAGCTGCAGTTGCGTCGCCATTCATACGTTTCGTGATCTGCAGTTCGTGTTCATAATCGCAAACTCAAGCGTTAATTTCTTCTGCTACGCGTTCCGTTCTCCGAAATTCCGTGCCGCGTTCAGAGTGATTCTAAGGCTGGAACGAGCCAGTGCAACGGACGCAGATGTAAATATGCACACTGTCGAACCTGGAGCAGTCACCGAGGTCACCGGGAGCAAACTTTAAGATTTAGAAAGTTTTTGATTTTTACCACCAAGGTTTTAAAATATCATTAGGCAGTTTCTTCAAAGTATACTGAGAGTTTTTGCATGTTAAAAGCTAGCGTCGTCTTGCTTTCGTAGAAAATATTATGAAGAGTTGAGTGTCCTAAAACTAGCAAGCCATAACTGTTCGTGCACAGTTTACTAAATCATGAATATCAATACATTTCTCATCTGCGCCTGATTATACGTGGAGGCTAGAGAGAAATACTGCTGGGCATTAATCTAAAAGAGGTCAGTCGTGCGTTGGTGCTAGACTTGAATCAATTCAGAAAAGCACGCCCACTCAAGTCAAAAGGGGAAGCTGAAAACATAAATATTGTCGTTCGTCTCTGCTTGAAATTGCGGTGTTTCAATCAAGATTACAACTGCGGGAAATTTAACAATGAATGTCTACCATCTCGAGATGTCCGTGAGAGAGTGTAGCAATGCTTCAGCACCGATAGGATTATCCTTCGCATCAGCGAGCGTATCCGCTCTGCTACTACTGGTTACAATACCAACGAACTTGCTTGTATGTCTCGCTGTACTGATCGATCCAAATCGCAAACTTCGAACACAGTTCAATTGCTTGACCTTCAATTTAGCTTTGGCAGATCTACTGGTCGGTTGTATAGCGGAGCCTGTCTCAATCTACGCACATATTACAGAAGCTTTAACATCAGAACACGGACGGGAAGTTAGTTCAGTTGTACTCAAGATGTTTCATGTATCATATTTCATATCAGCCATGGCATCTGTATTAGGTATTGCCGGACTGGCTAGCGAAAGATACTTAGCAGTACATTCACCATTTCGTTACAGAAAGTATTTTGATGTAAAACTCACAATCGTATTTTCAATCGTCTTATGGATAATAGCGGTCAGTTTTGGCTTGCTCAATTTAAAACTTGAGTACACTCTTGAAAGTTTTATATTCATCAACTCGGGAGTTTTATTCACTGGTGTTGTAATATGTTTTTCTAGCTGTAGTATTCAAATTAGCTTGAAGAAATCAGCAAAACTACGACAAAGATATAGAGTACAAAATCAACGAAGGGAAGATAGTTTAATACAAAGGAAGTTAACAAGGAAGTTTGCGCTAATGATAGGAGCTTTTATGCTGTGTTATATACCAGCATGTTCAATCATATATATCATAAATTTATGCACAAATTGCAACTGTGGTCTTATTCAGTGGTGTCGTGATATTGCTGTTTGGTTGGTGTTCCTGACCTCTGCCATAAACCCGTATGTATATCCTATAAGATCAAGCACATTCCGAGATGCGATTAAGAAGATCTTAAAATGTAGATGGAGAGGATATAAGCAGGTACCACAACCGACATTCAAGTACTTTAAAGCAGAGCAAGGCCATAAAAAGTATGGATCACTGGAGAGAGCCAATAAAGAAGATGACTTAAAATTTGTATGTCAAATTCAAGTAAATCAATGTTCTTTGGAAATACAAGGCACACCAAGAATATGAAATAAGATTGTAAGCTACAAGATCAGCCCTCCCAATTTGTTCCACCATTGAATTCTCACTGAAATTTGCCAGCCAAAGACATTAAGAAATGTGTCACGTTGACAAGAGTAAGCAACAGATATAGCCAACAATAAACATTAAGAAATAGGCAGGTAAATTAGGTTTGAAGAATCATAAAAATAAACTATGAGTTTTATATGTTAAAGTGAACAATAATTATATCATGTGGTCAAGACTTGCACAATAGTGCAGTTCAGCAGACACAGGGATATGGCTAGGGTGGGGTTGCGGGCTCAGTTTTCTTAATGTAATATAGTTTTCTAATGGTCAGCAGCATAAGGTGTCTGTCAAACTGTACTAGTCCCAAAACTAGCCTAGAAAATGGTTAATTTGGAATGAAAAGAATACTTACAGTGTTTAAGTCGTGAAAACCAGTGGCACAAAACCGGAACCATGCTGTTTATACAGTTGCAATTGTCTAGAATAAATAAAAGTAGAACAATGTTCATGACAACAAATTTTCGAACAATTTACGATGTACTTTTACGTAGAAACTTGCCTTTCTTTCACAGCCGCTTTTCAAGCTAGTCTTCCTGCATGTTTAGACTGTTTAATGTTCAAAATATTAAAAATGTTAAGTGGTATTTAAACTTTTACAAACTTGCCGCCATGTGGTTCTGACGCTCGTTTCTAGGACTAAATCTGCTCTCACAAGGACGCCCGCAAGTTTTAGGGTCAGTGACAGCGGGAACTTCATGTTGTTTTAAAATATTTATTAATTCTCACTTCCATATATGAGGTTTCACTGTCGTTTTCGGATACCAATGTTCCCTGAACTGAAGCATTTGACAGAGATAGAGTTGTCCTCCGGGGCCTTAAATGACAAATTTTTCGTAATTGATACATTCTTAATAATTAGAACATATAGTTTAAGCAGTTGGAAATGTCACTTAATTAGAACATATATAATGAATCTAATTAAAGTATGTCTTCATCTAATTGTTACAACTATCTTCTTAGAATTGTGTGCCATTTTTCTCCACCTTCTGAGAATTTATGGTGTATATTATTTCCACTGGCTGTTAAAATAATCCACCCCATATTTTCTACACAGTTTATCATAATACGGAACAACATCATACGTTCGGTAATCCTCAGTTAGTTCTTCCCCTATATTCACATCTCTAGTAGTATAATCACAACCATCTTCTTTAGTAGCAACAGTGGGACAATTGCAGTGATTCACCATAGAAATATCTAGTTCAGTGATCTCAAGTTTCATCATGCCATCTAAACAATAGATATGGTTTAACCACCATCTTCTCTGCTCATCATCAGGTGCACTTTCTAAAAACTCACACGCCTGCTTCTCAGTGAAAGATACTGAAGGTAGGTCCAGGTCTACTCTAGTACCTTCTGGCAGGAATTCGCCTGCAAATACTCCAATACCCCGTTGGTCTGCAGTCATTTGAAGATAAGCTTTTATCCTGAACCCACTAGCAGGCCGTGGCAGACTTGTGAGTGTTTTTAAATACTCACTTAGCGTGTTTCCACTCGCTATCTTGACAGCCTTCACAAAAAGACCTTCATTTTCGCTCTCCTCAGCGTCAGCCATGCAATGTAAATAATCTAAAATGCTCATTGAGCGCATTAACTAGGTCGCCATTTTTGAGGCCAAGATGGCGGAAATTGGTCGGCGTTAGATCATAGGTGAGATATGCACAAATTCAAGACCGGGTTTTATATCGGTTACCGGTATACCACAATAGTTCGCTTTTTTTCTTTTCATTTAACCCCAACTGTAAACAAATGAAAATCATGGAGTAATCAGAAGTCACCATTG
>JAODVQ020075254.1:0-17901 GCA_025400075.2 Phenganax stokvisi
TACGTAACGGACTAAATTATAAAACACTGATTGACACTCATGGGGAAAGTTTATTATTAAAAAGTGGGGGGATAACACCATATTCATCCTCCTCTTACAAAAAAGTGGGGGGGACATGTCCCCTCCGACCCCCTCAGGATTTGCACCTCTGCAGGCCAGCCATTATTTTGCTTGTAATTCATGCCAATCAATTGCAAAATATTGAATAGAAGTCATTGTACATATAACTATAAGTCAGCAAGTGTAGTTCAGTTAGTTCGTCAACAACAGCTTTGAAAATTGCAATTAAAGAATGACTGATTTAATCCAAAACGAACTATTGGAGGAGAACGTAAAGGACAGTGAAGTTTGGTAAGCATTAGCTATATCTCGAACTATATTACTAGTATATAATACTGCCGTATATGAAATTTCAAAGCTTGTCAACATGCATGGCACCACGACCATGTGGTGCCACGCCTTATAAACTGTATACGGCATACCTAAATATTACTATGTTAGTGAGTTACATCTCGCATGCTAAAACTGCTTCTATAGACGATGGTGATATTTTTTATCAAAATGTCATTAATGAAAAGGCAGCACGCGCGTATTTACCGCTTGCGTGAACGTGGCTTATGCGTCTGTTTATGCGTAAATTGAAAGGTTTTTGTAATGACAAGGGGGCCTCGCGCTGCGTTAATCCGGCGCTGATACAGTTTACACTAATTTTTTAATTCTAGTAAAAGAACAATTGATGACAATACTCAAAAAACCTTGGTCTGCTTTTTCTAAAAGATCGACAAACATACGAGCAGTTTCGTGGTAGCTTTCTGTATTTAAGTAAAGGTTGAAAATTTCTTACATACGCATACCATCATGCGGTATGGGCGATGAGTTAGGCCCGGTTTACACTGTCAAAGTTTCTGTGATCAAAGAGGAAGTTTTGGATAGGTAAATCCTATGTTTTCAAGGATTTGCTAAAAATATTCAAGGGAATCAATACAGTGCTCAAGCTACTTCAATTTCATGTTTCTTCCAAATTTTTCAGAACGTAGAATTTTCCGGTGAAAAATTCCTAGTTTGATCACAGAAACTTTGATAGTGTAAACCGGCCTTTACAATCATGCCACAATATAATAAAGTCTCAAGGCACTCTTGTCTTGGCCGAACTGTAAAACACACGTTATTATTACATTCGATTAAATCTAGTATTGTCATTTTACGATGCTAAGCGGCGAGTCATCGATGTTTGTAGATGACGCAGTGACCACGTTTTCACAGATTGCTGTGTGCATTGCGTGGACAAACTGTAAAAACTCAGAGTTTAGGTTTTGTAAATGGTGTCAGATTTGTAGTTCATAATGGTTGTAATACTGTTTTTTTATTGTATTTTTAATTTGTTTTATGAACAGAAACCGGCACTTTAAAATTTGAAATACCTTACTTGTATTAAAATTCGCGCAGTTCTAGAATTCACGCAGCGCTGATCGAGTGCGCGAATTTTAGTGCTGCGCGAAATATAATATAATCACTAGAACTCAAGCTAGAAATCAAGAAATCACAAGAATAAAACAGTGGTTTGGAATCAGAAATCACGAAAATTAGTGCAATATGGTGCAATAATGGTGCAATATTATAACATTTTTGAGCCTGCAGTCAATATGACAGCGGTTAAGAATCCGAAATCACGAAATAAGTTAATGAAATCAAGTTAGGAATCACCTGATTTCGAAATCTCGTACGCTTTTTGGACTCCTGTCGGGCCCCTCGTTTTTGACACACACATGAAACGCACGTAGAAGTTAAAATCGCAATAAAACCTATCTTACAAACAATTTCAAGAAGAAACGTTAAGAATTTTGAATTCTAGACTACTATACATGTCTATTTGAACGTGTATTTGTAAAACTATAAAACTTTGAAGGATTTAAACTTTTACGTGCGTGTATGTGCGCGTCAAGAACGCGTAACTGGAAAGACACCTTAACACTTGTCTTATCCTGACTTTCCGTAAGAACTTGAAAAACATCAAGCAAACCTATAATCACAAAAAATGTTTGAAAAAATTTATTTGTAGCAAGGCCAAGAAATACTGATAAAACAGCTCGGTGAACCATGGCACACCCCCTGCCAAAACCACCTTACTCCCCTTGTAACCACAATGTTCAACCAAATACAAGATTTACTAATGTAACATGACACTTCATGATATTATGACCCTAGTTTGCGTGAGCTGTGGCGTGAGTGACCCTAGCTTTCAAACGCGAAATCATATTTCTGAGCGTTGGAGAACGACTAAGCCGCGTGTTGAAAACTTTTAGTTCAATTCGCGAAGTGTAGATCTAACGAAACAACTTGTCGAACACGGCAATTTCTTCTTATATCGTTCTACCTGCAACAATCATATCCAAGTTTCAAGTACCATAAACACGCGCGAAGCGGAATGAAACTTCACTTGTAAGTATCTGCACTAGTGAAAAATAATAATGATTCTTTTAGTGTAAGTTTATTATTCACTGTGGCGCAAATTATGATAAATAATTTGCAATTAATAATATTAATTTCCTAATTCTTCTGCTGATGGAAAATCTTTTTTTTCTATCAAATAGACATGTTTCATTACTATTCTATTTCGCGTAAAAAAGTCATTGACATGTACATGAACGCTGAAGAAGTTGATCAATGAGTTTATATTGTCCCTCGTTTAAGGTTGCGTTAAACTAGCTGAGATTTGATTAATTCATATACTTCTGCGCTATTTTCTAGGATTTTTCCAGTGTTACTGTTCGTGTGTGTGACATCTTTAGAATATTCTTCAGGTACAGTCAAAATACTTTTGAAGACATTGGAATGTTTATTCAGAATGCGGAAGTGCGAACTGAAAGCGCAAAATAAGAAACACTGTGCCAAAATATAAATAGAGTATAATCCATTAAAGACTTGTATACTTGTATATCATATCTTTTTAAGACAAAGTACGATTTCGTTGAAATACTCGCCTTTTAATTCAATCACAAAGTAAATTTATCTACCAACGTTTAACGTGTTCTGTATTGTGGGGTGATTGTGGGTATATACATCAATTTTGATTTCCGTCTTGGTTTACCGGAAATCTGAAACGAGTCCGCGTTTATTTCCGAACACGCACATGGAATGTCTTTTGAGTGGAACGCCGTCTCTTTCTTTAGAGCTTTATGATCGGTATTTGTCTCACCACGTCTAAGTCTGCATGCATTTTTTTATTTCAAAAGATTGCCTATTCATTCAATTGTTTGAACATCGCTATATTGATGCATGTTCTTCTTTTTAATAAGCTTCGGAAAATAATCAAAATGTATAAAACTGGTGTGTCGGCCACGAATGGTTATAATCTGGACGTTTCAATGTGAAAGCCAGATCTGAATCGTAATCGGCTTTGGGATTTTTTTTTTAGTTTTGGCACAAACTTTAAATAACTGACTATCACTCTGGACTTCCACGATGCGGATACCCTTTAGAATGTTAATTCTCTTGAAAACTGTCAAAAGCGTACCTCTAATTTGAAACTTTAGCAGACTTTTTAAATTATTTCTTGCAGCCTATCGTTGCGGTAAGATCCTTTCTGGTCTGTACGGAAAGTTTTATCCACCCGGGTTTCCAAAAAACTACCGCAACTTCCTGCAATGCACCTGGACCATTAATGTTAAAAAGGGCTTTTACGTGAAACTCAGATTCACGGTATTTGATGTGGAATATTACCCTGAGTGCTCCTATGATTATGTGAGAGTCATCGATAAAGGCAAAGTTTTGGGAACGTACTGTGGTTCAATACAGAAAGGTCATTCGGAAGCGATATCTGAAGTGCAGTCGACAGGAAATAATGTTCAAGTTATTTTTCACTCGGATTATTCAAATGAAGAACATTTTAGAGGATTTGAAGCACACTACAGAGCAGTTGGTAAGGAATTCAGGTGTTTTCTACAGAGAACAAAGAAGATAAAAATCTCAAGAATTATTTTGGCAGTCTGACACCAGTAGAACGTTTATTCGATTACACCAGTTCTCTGCTTATTGCACATACATTATGCAAAGTTTTGTTTTTCCGGGCGGCGATGTTATTTTTTCCGTTCCTGCTGTTAACGTGCCGATAGAGTTGTTTTTACTCCTGTATTAGATAATGAAATAACAAAAACTTTTACTTGTTAAACCATTTTTTTTCAGTAAAAACCCCAGCTTTTAAACCTATTTTTTAGATGTGAATGAATGTGCAGAGAACAACGGCGGTTGTGATCATACATGTCACAATTATCTTGGAGGATACTATTGTTCATGTCGTCTCAATTATCGTCTCAAAAACGATAATAGGTCTTGTGATTTTGGTAAGTTCACGTGTCTTTGTTATTGGCAGATACTGAGCTAAGTATTCCATCAAGTAGAACCTGAACATTCACTGAGTAGTTTTAAAATGTGTTGACACTACAAATAAAAAAAATTTTAGCTTTATTCTATATTTTTATGACATATTTTTATAAATAAAAGTTAACTAGAAGGATATGGCTGACAATCCAGCAGTTCGACTACGTTATGCATATGGGCACCACTCGCGCGCACCATATGTTAATTTTTAATAGATTTTGTATTGCCTTCATTTGTTTCTGTCGACCCGCTCTCGTTGCAAATTTACGCTCATATACATGCTTCGGCGACTGGAATATGTCTTTGAGCTCACAACATGCCTGAGCATATTGCAACATGCCTGAGCGTATTGTTTTGCTTACCGCCGCAGCTACTCCTCTTTTGGTAAATAGAGGATGCGTGGCTGTGAAGGTTAGATCAAAATTTGAGGTGCTGAGAGTTGAACTGTCACGTCGTGCACGTACTAACAATCCTTTGCTTCGCGGGTGGTGCGTGCACGATTTAAAGATGCACCTTAAAGTTGTGAATATTGCACTATTGTACAATTATCCATGAGCTCTTTATTAAACGTAGAGTCTCTTTATCCTATATCTTAGTGTTGTGTAAGGATGTTGAAATACAGCGTCTTCAAGGAAGTATCAGCAGTCCTGAATATCCAAGCAAATATCCCAAATATTCGAACTGCACGTGGAAGATTTCTGTGCCACGTGGATATCGTATTGTGCTGCAGTTTGTTACGGTAACCTCACTTATTGAATGATGTGATCCATAAACAGTCACAGCTTGTACTGAAATATAATCTAAAAACGGTGCAAGTTTGGTGACTACATTCTTCAGAATCTTAGAAGCTCTAAACAGTTTCGAGGGCAAGTGCGATTGCGGCTACTATATTTCCTGTTTTCTTAATTCAAATAAAAGGGTTTATTATTTCTAATATTCTGATTATTGCTTTCATTTCGTTAAACTATGCTTTGTCAGATATATATTTTGTCAAAAAAGACGACTTCAAAGGGACAGTGGCTAATTTTCCGCAGAAAGATGTCGCGGTCGGGCTGGTTCCGATTACCCTACACAGGCCAAATCTGGAGCCTCAGAGTTTCGCCGAGCGAGAAGCCCCCGAGTCAATTTTGTGTGGCAGGTTGTGCGATGTATATATTTTGACAGCTGGTTGTAGTTTTAAATTTTGTTTCAGTTCGAGGTGGAAACACATCCAGACGTTGATTGTCCTTACGATTACGTGAGTGTGTCCGCTGGTCAAAGTTCTGGACTACTTTGTGGTGCAACTCCACCAAAGAACATTACGTCATCATCCAACTCAATGATTGTCAGATTTGTGAGTGATGGATCAAAGAATCTGGGGGGATTTCTTGCTCGTTTTCATACTGAAGGTTAGATTGAAAACAGGCATAGTTGTGGTAGACTGGGTGATGAGTCAGATTATTCAAGGCAGTGCAATCCTTCGCGCTAATATTCATCTTGTTGTAATATTCAAGCATTTTTTTCTGATTTTTGTTCATGAATTTAAGAAATATTTTCACAGGAGTGAAATGTCCAGAGTTAAAGAGTCCGGAAAATGGCAGGATTAACGCCACAGGATTTTCTTTCAAAGATGAAGTTTTATTTTCGTGCCAACCTGGTTACATAATGAATGGAGTATCAAAAATTTGGTGTAGAAGTACCGGACTGTGGACCAAGGATCCTCCTGTCTGTGAACGTAAGTAAAGTTACTGAAGGAGCCAGGATATGTCAATAACATAACATCTGTGTTAACTGCATCCCACTAACTCGAACTCCCACGAGAAACCACAAAATGATTAAATATATATAATAATAGTTATTATTGTAAAGTTCAATGTTTTTCTGTGTTGTCCTCACCAAGACTGCAGCTGGAAATGCGCTGCACAAAGCAAAAGTTGAGCCCAAAGTTTGCACTGAGATGCTGTGTCTACCTGTGGCGATAACTGTGGATAGATCACAATTTTCCTATTATACAGTAGGTTCATTAGTTCATGCCATGAATGGAGCCCTGCCATGAATGGAGCTCTGGCTATGTTCTGCGATCTTTCCTGACCAATTTTATTTCCGGGCAAACTTTTGACATTTTTTCTTAGCAATTTCCTGCGGTCATCCTGGTATTCCGGTGCGCGGACGAATTCGTATTGGAGGCCTGACGTTTAAAGAATCAGTTTGGTTTGAGTGTGATGATTTTTATGAACTTTATGGTGAGAGTGAGTTAACTTGTGACGAAGATGGCTTGTGGTCAGATGACTTGCCTGAATGTGTCCCGGGTAAGTGAAGATGTTGTAAACATTGCTAAGTAGTTCCAGAAAAGGTCTTGTACAAATTTATGCGCGGCGAAGACCGATAGTCAGTGACTTTGGAAACCAGTTTGGTGACTTATCGGTGTTTTTAATCATGAACCATTACATTCATTCTCGTGGCGAGATTGATGAAAGGGAATATTGCCCTATAAATTCGTTGAAGTGACGACTTACTCTAATATGCTTGCCTCTGCCCACGCGGATTGAAAATCTTTTTCAGCAAGTACTTTAGCAAGGTACTTCTGTGCTCGAAGGCATAGTACTGCTGCGCGCATAATTGTAAAACTCAACCATATCCACAACTAGTCCGTTATACCAACATAGTTTTCTCGAAGAGCTCAAAAAACTCTCGAAAAGCTTGTGTTTAGTCAATTTTATTTTAATTTTGAAATTTCACAGTTTGTGGCAACTCTAGCTTTGCTAACGAATACCGTCAAGGTTGCCGTGGCAACATAGTGGGCGGGAACGACGCAGCTCGCAGTTCTTATCCTTGGCATGCGTTGTTGAAACTTGATGGTCAGGGTGTGTGTGGAGCCTCGCTTCTCAATGAATTTTGGGTCATTACAGGTATTGTAAAGATAGCAATAAGCAATCTAGGCAAAAAAAATGTTGAAACACTTGTGGTCAATGGCGCATCTTTTGGGTATCCTGAATAGTTTTCTGACTTCCCTTAGTGTATTAAACTACAAAATCAAGGAAACAAGCTAGTGTGTAGTCCTGGAACATGTATAGTCAAGACTTTACACGCATCAGAGTCGTCAACATTGCGCCTCAAATATTGTGAACCATGCGTTTATTCCATTGCCATTGGCAAAGGCTCTTTCAGAAAGTTTTTTCCGAAATTTCTCTTTTTGACATTTATAAAATTTTCTCGATCCAGTGATTCCATTTTATTAATTTTCAGCGGCTCACTGCGTTGTGAACAAACAGCGTCAAGTCGTGCGACCGCACAGATTCACGGTAGTTCTTGGCCTACACAACAGATCTCGTGAAAATGAGACTCAAGTAAAAGAAATGAATGTTGGTCAAATATTTGAACACAGAGATTATGATCCCCGAACATTCCGGGCAGATCTTGCTTTGTTGCGTCTCACGCATCCTGCCACTATGAATGATTTTGTAAAACCAGTATGTCTGCCAGACACAGATAGGTAAGTAAATCAACCCTTTTCAACCTTTGTAATCATGTACTTGAGAGAATCAAAGAGAAAGTTATGAAAGTTATCACTGTACTTAGCATCAAGACTATAATAAGGTGTCGCGTTCCTCCGTATTTTTATTATATATCATTAAAGCGTTTGAAAAGGATATTAAGTATATGACAAACAAACTTGCTGCTGCGGTGTGTCAGAGATTGACACACCGAGTGAGGCTGCCAGGCGAATTGAAGACAGTTCCAGCCTTCTGAGGTGCGTGAATCTCGATCCCATCGAGTCTGCAAGTATGTTTGGTTCTTATCCCATACCAATGGTATTTATCATAAGCTGGTCAGCTCGAAAAGAAAAGCAGGGGAGCTTGGAGAAAAATTAACCTGCTCAAAACGAATCATAAAGCGCTTTTAAAGCAGGTATGGGTATGGTTGCTGATACTGTCATATTACGATGATAAATGATTTCAAGATCCACACGTCACCATGCTCTCGCGTTACCTTTTTCAATGAAGCGCGCAGCGCAGGCTGCACGACTCGTGCAACCCTCGCGCCTAGATAACTTTTGTCGTCTTAAAAATTTTTGGGGGAGATGTGTTTCCCCTTTGTGATGACTTTGTCCGCTTTAACATCGCACTTATAAAACTGCGTTTCATTTTGCAGTAGCGATGATGTCATCAAGCCGGGAGCTCGTGGAGTAGTGGCTGGCTGGGGCCGGACATCAAGTACTAAAACATTTCCCGACATCCTCCAGGAGGTGTGTTTACCTGTGGTCGACACGAAAAGATGTCGTCAGACTTTTGCACAAGAAGGGTTTCCTGTCACTCACGACATGTTCTGTGCCGGTCCGGCAGTAGGTGGGAGGGACGTATGCAAGGGAGATTCCGGGGGAGGGTACATATTTCAAGACCCAGGGGATGACAGATGGTTTTTAGGAGGGTTAGTATCGTGGGGGAGTGGTGATGGATGTGCATTGCCAAACAAATATGGCGTATATTTGAATGTAAAAGAATACATTAATTGGATTGAAGACAGAATTTATCGTTAAATAAATTTAAAGTTAAACTTTAAACTCGTAAATAATTTTGCTTTGAGATTCTTTGAAGTGAGTCGTCAATAAAATTGATTGCATTTGAAGTATGGATTGGAAGACGCTATTTCTCGTTTGTTAAAGATGACTTTTCGACAATAAAATAGTATCCACAGATCTTCTCCCAGTCTCTCACGACTGAGAACAAAAATCCCGCTCAAAAGTTTCAAGTTAAAAATGAAATGACTTTCAAGTGGAGACACGAGCACGTGAACTTAACACGTGGTGGCGATTGATTACACCGGAGAACACCACACCAGCGTTTCCACTTGGAAGGATTTTTCCCTCCAAAAGGAAATTTTGGGTTTCAGTAGGATTTTTGGAAGAAAATCGTATTTGGAAGGAATTTGAAAGGAAATTTGAGCTTGGGGAGGAAGTGAGAAGGAAAGTTTGCTTTCTTATTATTCGTAAAAAAAGGGCAGTCTAAAATGAAAATGAATGAAGAATAATGACTTAAGTCAGGCAAAACTTAAACAAGCATTTTCGAGTTTCGAATCAAAATTTGTCTTTCAGCTTTTCGTGAGGCTGAGGCTTGACTGTCACAAACATAAGTCTTAAGCCTGTTCTCCACAAGCGATATTTTTCGCTCGAAGCGACTTTTTGTATTGGCCAATTTGAAAGGAATTGATTAAAACCAATTAGTTTCAGCTGAAAGCTCATGAGACAAAGTAAATAAGTCGCTTCGCGCGAAAGAATGTGCTAGTGGAAAACAGGCTTTAGTCATTTTTAATACTTTAACGTAAAAACTCAGAAGGAAAAATGGGAGGAAATTCGGAAAGTTGTAGAAAGAGATCTTGTGAAAAAAGGAAATTTGGACAGCCGTAGAGGGAAAATTTTTTCAGAGTGGAAACGTGGAGACGCTGAAGCGAAACGAACGTTGGAGCGAACTTTAAAAATATTCGTCGAAGAATGTGGCCACCGTCTGACAGTGATGATGTGGCTGTGATGTTGTGACTTTGAGGTGAGTTCGTCGATTTATGATTTCAAAGAAAGTAGTGTTTGCCGTGCTTTCTCCTTCTTAAAATTTGTTAAATGGTAGACGGTGGGATTTATAAATATTCAAAGAATGATGCGAAAGGTAACTTTATGTAAACATACGTATGGATGCAACGACCATTTGATTAATCTGTAATTCAGCATTATATTATTCCTTGCTGCTGTAGATTCAGCTTACTAATGTGAAGAAGACTTAGTTATTAATATACATTACATATATTTTCCTACGATAAATTTTTCAGTTGAAATGAGTCATATGACATCATTCTGGTGGGACTGGAGCAGTCCCATAATCGTAGAAGAGCACCTGGCATTAGACAGAGTTAATATAAAATCTGGGAAACACTGTTGTGCTATGTGACTCAATGACCTCAAGGCCTTGCACCATTTAACAATTTTCAAACTCAGGCCAATCTTTTGACTGTCCAGAACAAAACATTGAAAAGTACATGCGTGAGTTTATAATTCTGCTTGGTGTGTATTGATGGAAAATTTATTTTGTAGCTTGTTTGGTAGCTTTGGCAGTCTGCACCATGTATGGAGTACTTTGCAATGAGTAATAACAGGTTGAATATTTCAGAAATGGTGTGTTTCTGGTGTCTGAAAGAGCACAAAGAAAACATTCAAATTTTGGCAAAGTTTTGTTCCCCTCAAATACTGAATGATGAAGTTTTGCAAAGCATGGCCTCCAGCTTGGCTGCCTGTCTTGATTGTGTCATGGCCTATCATTATGCACGACAGTACTTTTTAAACAATAATGATTCAGCTAAAAAGGTAAAACAATTAAGCTACATACATCGTATCAGAATTATCAGAGTCACAGAGATGATAAATCAAAGGCCGTGCCAGGATTTTTTTTGAGGGGGCGAATATTAGCAGGGTCCCAGACAAACTGAATTTTTAATCTCTTTTTAACTTCCCCCACTTTTCCCATTGAATTTGGGCAAATCAACCAATCATGGAAATCATTGCAGGTTGGCAGCTGCCCCCCCCCCCAATGTCTTCCTTTGCCGGTGCCACTGAAATTATTGGTTCATGTTGGGAGGTAGCAAGATGTTCCTGTTTCAGTAAAGCTATGACAAAAAGCCTTCATGAATGGGAGTGATGCTAGGTTGTCTATAACTGATTGCCAAAATTACATGTGACACACTAAAAAGTGAAGCCTGTTGTATTATTTTTGTTTGCATGTTTTTGCACAGCTCCTGAGAATTCTTTGGGTCATCTCTGCTCCAAAGTTGTAGACCTTTAGTTTGTTCATCAAATGAGTGCTTGTAGACCCCCATAATGCATCAATAAAAAGAAACTGCCTTGAACATTTATTAATATTTAATTAAAGAATTCTGGTACCTGGCCTGCTTGAAAGTAAGGATGGAATTTTCATTGCATATTAAAGCATCTTTATATGCTTTGTTCTCTCTTTCGTTTTGATAAAGTGTACTCATTTTTAGGGGGGATATTACAAAATGATTCATTCTAGAAGCAGCATTGTTTTGAATGTAGCTGCCGAATAGATTTTGTCTTGCCAATTCTTTTATTTCAAACAACAGAGTAAATCAAAAAGTTAGCTAGGTACCTCAAGCTATGCAAAAGTATGTTGGAAAAATATTCTTAGCATGCTTCTGCTGCATTTTGATAAAGTTTTCCATTGTTCATTAAAGTAGATTAATTTTTGCATTTGGCTATTTGATGCTGATATCCTAGGGTGCAATGAAGTTCAATTATTTGACCAATAACAACATGAATTTCTGAAAAATGAGTAAATTGATAATAACATTTTGTATTGTGTGTAATTATAAAATTTGATGTGTGTGTGGTTCTCTAGGAGCTTTTCACATGGGAAGTAAACAGACTGTGTGAACATCTCAACAATTCTCTTCATGGAAAGACAGACATCACATTTGATAGTGAATTTAGTGATTGGTCAGAGGTAAATCCTATAGCTTCATCAAAAAAGAGGCCGTAAACAGCTATAATAGCACTTGCCAGAGTCTCCTCTCTCTTGATAAATTAAAATCATCTGGCACCAGACAGTGCATACTGGAGAGGGGTAGATATGAGGGTACACTGCTCTGCTGAGGCTGCAAAACACCCCATAATTGCTGATAAAACATCTGGGGCCAGTTGTTCGAAAGATGGATAGCGCTTTTCACTGGATAGTGATTTTTTGTAGCCTTCGTAAATTTTCCATACATCCTCATAAGATAAAGTTATGACTGATATTGATGGACTAAAGTCTCTCTTAGTTATGCTGTTGCTCAAAATGAAAGTTTTGACATTTTTTGTCCTTTATAAACTGTGAAAAATTCACTATCCAATAGACAGCAGCATCCAACTTTTGAACGACTGGCCGTAGATGTTAGTAGGGTGAATTGGAGCACACTACAATTTTGTAATTGGGTTAAAGTGTTGTTTTTGTAATACTGTTTTATACTGTTTGTGAAGTATGGGCTAAAACCACCGGCTAAAACTCATGAAATATATTACTGGATTTGTTGTAGGAAGAAACATCAGGTGATGATGTTTCATGCAAGTTGTCAATATCCTTGCAAGAAATTTTAAGTTTTCCTTACTTAATGTGGAACAAAGATGTTGAAAATCTCACAACCGAAGCCTTATTACATTTGGAAGAAGAACACTCCCCCCTGGTTCTACACAGCAAGTTTCCTGGAGTTTACTTGCTACTCATTCATCCAAAGTCTGAGGTTTTTGTTGTAAAATAATCTCCACCATTTTAGACTGCAGTGAACTAACATTATAGCTATGCAATGGCAATTGGTCACACAATTAAACTCTTTTGGGCGCTTGTATCTTCCAAGATCTTTAGGGATCGAAATTTAAGCTACGTGCGCACGAGCGCCGTTTTCAAGCGTTTCCAAAAACGTTTGTGTCTCGTTTATTGTTTTAACGCCTAGTTAACACTTTCTAAGGAAAAATATTTTCAATATACTAAATTAGCTGCAGCCCCTGTCCTAAATTGTTAGTGTTTACATCTGTTTTTGCCAGAAAATACAAATGAAAACGCTCAAAAACGTTACCGTGTGCACATAGCCTTATTGTCTTTTACCGTAATTATAGTAGACTAACAGCATTGCATAACCAATTGCCATGGTTAGTCTCTGCACTGCAGTGTATGATTCATTTTATACAGCTGCTGGATAGAACTCTGTTGCATGGAAGAACAGTCCATTCGTAGTTGTGATAGAAAATCTCATTGCAATTGTTGCGGCGTTTAGGTGAGGAAGTGGGCCAAAAAATCTGTTCAGTTTCTTGATGTTGTGTCCTGCGATGATTATGATGACCTTAGTGATGTTATCAAGTGGATAATGAGCGTGGCGGAATATGATTTATTGTATAGTCGCGATGATCTAAACATTCTCCCGGAACATCTCTTCATGCAAGATAATCCGACGGAGTATTGGGATGGCGTGTGTACTTTGCTGAAGAAGTTTGATTCTAAAACAGTACGACTTCAGTTGCTCACTCCAGATCATCATAACCAACTCGTTACAATCATTATTGCTGCCATGGACCGCAAAAATTCCACCGACTATGGTAATATTTTAATATACATGGGCCGGTTGTTCGAAAGGTGAATAGCGCTATCCACCGGATAGTGATATTTTGAAACCTTCGTAAAATTTCCTATTGACCGTTATAACATAGAATTGCGACTGATATCGCTAGTTTAAAGTCTTTAATCTTCAAATCATTGACAAAATGGAAGTTTCGGCAATTTTTGTCCGATTTTACGAGCGTTGAAAAATCATCTATCCAGTGGATAGCGCTATCCAACTTTCGAACAACCGGCCCCAGTACTCTAATCATATACATACGTGCACCCTATTTCTTCGAGAAGGGGCATGCTATTTAGTCATTGAGTCGTTTAAATTATAGCTTGTTTGCAATCACGTGATTTTTTAATCAAATGACGGGCAAGCCACAATTTTGTCGACGATTTTTTCCTTTTTGAGTGGACTGTACAACATTAAAATAAAAAGAGATCGAACCTTCATGTCTTAAACTATCCTTAAAGTCAGCTGAGTAGTTATCAACGGCCATTTTTGACATTCTTGCCGATCATCTAAATCTCAAACTCACATGATTGAAGACAACCTATGTAAAGCAATGTAAAGCTAACAGCCAATCAATCAACTACGTAATTTTAGTATGGACATGGAATGTAGCTACTTCAGAAAATTGAAAGTGTATATAATCAGGGTTCGAATTAGCAGCTCGCAATTCGCAATTTGTGAGTCATTTTTGACCATTTGTGAATCGAAAATTCTATTTTTCGCATTTTTCCGTGAGTCGGTTTTTCAGTAGAATGCAT
Source organism: Phenganax stokvisi (assembly GCA_025400075.2). Taxonomy (NCBI): domain Eukaryota; kingdom Metazoa; phylum Cnidaria; class Anthozoa; order Malacalcyonacea; family Clavulariidae; genus Phenganax; species Phenganax stokvisi. The sequence goes on from JAODVQ020075254.1 coordinate 14,262, forward strand.
TGCTTTCAAACTTTTGTAGGTTTTTCCCCCTTAAAAACTCCGAAGTCCCTTATGAAATATCAGGGAAATGGAAATTCTAAACTCGTGACCAGTGCACACGACGGCCGCGATTGTGTGCTCGACTTTTCGCCACGCTTTTCGTAGACAGTGTTTCCACATTTTCAAATCAAGATTTCCTTAAAACTTTCCCAAACTTCCTTGAAAAAAATTGCGAGTCGACTTTTCTTCACCGATTCGAACCCTGTATAAACACTGAAAACTGTACTTTTAGGAAGAGGTAGCGAGTTTTGGCCTCTTTTGAATTGTCTTCTTATTTTGTTCAAACGTTTGGAATCTCGTATCTGGCGTCACGTGACTATCAAGAAGCATTTGGAGTTGTTCTTATTAGTTGTCTTGCATCCTGCGTACCGGAATGAAGTTAAGAGATTGCCTGGGTATAAAAGAGAGAGTACAAGTGGGGATAAGTCAAGTCAGGTGTTAACAAGCAATGATGGTCAGACACAAAGGTTGGTAGAACACACGGATTTTGCTATACTTTTCGCCGTAATGCATGTTTTCATTTTGCTCTCGTTGTTTTTTTAGTTCAAAAGGTTCACGGTCAGAATCGTCATTGCGTGTTCTCATGTTCACTTGGTTCAAACGTTACTTGGAGTCTGTTGTCGTGTTTGGTGAAAGTGCCAGTAAAATAGTCAAAGTTGTTTTTAAATGTTTGAAGGGTCTCAAAGGTAACTAAAAGACAAACTTTATGACAGTTTTCTATATATGTACACCATGAAATACTTTTAATAATCGTATTTTTGATTGTAGTGACTTACAATTGATTAAAGCCATAGGTTTAGTGCATTAAACTGTAAAGGCTCTTACAGACGAGCAAATTTTCTATGATAAAACTCTATGTTACCATTTTTTTGTGACAAATGCTCATGTGTACCTGCAACAAATTTTCTATGTCAAATTTTTCATGTGGCAAATTTTCTTCGACCGTCTGTACGCTAACCAAATTCATCAATGGTTCACTTCATTTGTTATATTTTCTTACCCGTACAGACGAGCGTATAAAAGTTGTAACATAAAATTTTGTCATAGAAAATTTGCTCGTCTGTAAGAGCCTTAAACGACGACATGAAAATGATTGTACCCATCAAAAGATCAAGTTTAACTTATCCGAAAACTCTTCATCTCGATTGCGTCTCACTGTTAATTTTTTGATTACTCTTCACAGACGAATTAGAAATGCGAAGTGAAGGATACTGTACTACAATGTCGGCCATGTTCACTTGCTTGGAATACCTTTTCAAGAACTCATTACGACCATTTCTTACTGTGTCGTCTAAACTTTGGATGCCTGACCTTTTGGAGATTTTGAAACTCGACTCAGATCAAGTACCGGTAGGTATCTCTCTCTCTCTCTCTCTCTCTCTCTCTGCTCTGCAGTAAAACACTATCTGCTGTCGTGGAATGGTGTCTAGAGATCACAGTAATAAATACTTGACTTTGTGTATTTTGTGTAGCCTCTACGTGGTGTGCAGACGCAAGCGGTCTCGTTGTGTAAGTTGTTTTTGCAAACTACGCATGGTGATGATGTTAGTGGTTTGATCACGTGGCTGGAAACGAGAGCTGGAGATAATTGTAAGAATCTTGCTCATCTGGAAGAGCTCCTCACCATGTACATGAAGGTAATGAAATATCACGTACCACGAGTGTAGTTAGTTACTTTTCAGAATTGTGTGCTACCCAACATGCGGGACGCATACTGGTGAACTTATCTGGCTGGCCAGAATACATATTGGCCTACCATTTTTATTCTTTGCTTGAAAAAATGGGGAAAGTGCATCGACTATTGAAGAAACACGCTAACGTATATTAGCTACTATTGTTAACAATATTTCCACATCCATAGCGAAAATGGCGATTCATGGTTCCCGTTCGTTTTTTTGGAAGTTGTCATGAAGTATTGAGGAAAATTCACGCTGTAAGCAAGCCAGTTATTAAAGCTAATTTCAATAGTATTGAGCTCGTCATTTCTTTAGGATTATCCGCTAGCCCCGCGTAATTTTGAACGAGAACGGCGAACAATCCTCATGCAGAAACCTTCCCGAAGTTTTTCAGATAGCTACCCTAGGAAAAGAAGTTTGTCATTGGCTTCGACTAGGAAGAAGAATGAGTTGGCTGCGAGTGACAAATGTTCAAGGTATTGAAGCGAAAATTGCTAAATACAGTGTGTTTCAAAAAGAAAACGGAACGTAGATTAATGTGTAGGCATTGCAAATTAGATGCATAAATTATACTTTAATGAAATTTGAAATAGTGTAATGCATTGAAACCTTAAAACTTTGTGTCTCCCATGAGTATGGAATAAAACAGGAGATGTTAACACGCGTTAAATTTTTCAATTAATTTACAAAACTGAAAGAAATACTAAACTTTCATGGGGCCGTGCTCATAAACACGTCTTCCATTTCGATCCTGACACAGTGTTGCTCGTTTTTGTATATCCTACATTACATTTCTTATCATTGTCTTCTTATCATTCTTTTATTTGACCTTCAGCATCAAAACAATTAAATTTGAGATATGGTAAACTTAAGCTAAATGTTAAGAAATCGCATGATCGGACTAAATAAACTTGAGATTTCTCTTCCGTTCGCTGGAAATTCTTTCAAAAGTCGTAAAATAACTTAAATTTCTTTTGTCTTTTCTTTACCCCTGGGAGACTTAATGCTCTCACGTTTCAATGCATTACACTAATTTGAATGTCAGCAAAATATAATTTATGCGTTACAATGCCTACATAAATCAGTGTTCCGTTTATTTTGAAACACACTGTAGTTATATCCTTAAAAATACGGTTTGATTGTAGCGATTTTGTTTAACTTTAAAGTTTATGAATACAGTACTGGAACGATAACTGCATTAATAAAGTCCAAATGGACGAAAGCAACCAGGCCAGGATAAACTCCGTTTTATCCAATCAGGACGTTTTTTTATCCTTTTCTTTAGACCAATTAGATCGCGTAAATTGATGTTTAAGCGGGAAACCCATACATTTGGAGCAAAGTGGGGTCTTACTAACTAAAAGCTGGGATGGGACGGGATTTATTATTTTTTATTTGATTTCAACACTGTAGGCTAAAAATAAAAAAAGTTCTACGAGTATGTCGCTGAAATTGCATGCGTTTTAAGTTTTTGTTTCATAATAATCGCCATTCAAACAAAGGGCCCCGCAAATTCACAATCCATATTTTGTTGGTTAAATTGAAACAACTTCAAGTTTTTACAGTCTCGCTGGAGAAAAAAATTCTAGAAGTAGTGTCAGAATGTGGAGACGTCTCGCAGATAATATTCTGGTATTTCTTTCTGAGTAGTGATGTTCTCTCTGTTGAGTGCGAAATTCAGCACAGTTTTCTGGCAATTTCTACAAAAGGGTAGCGTTTACAGTCTTATCAAACTGATTTAAGCAGTTCTTGTAAGAGCTAAAACTGCCCAGACAAGTTTGCCTAATTTTGGACAGTTATGTATTTACTTGATGCTGGAACATCGTCTTGCATCCATTGTTGTCAGAATGGCGATAATAGAGAGTTTTATATTGACGTTTACGGCGAACCGCTAACTGCTAACTGCAAACTTTAAATCACATTAG
>JAODVQ020075467.1:0-17898 GCA_025400075.2 Phenganax stokvisi
ATAATACATCAATTCCTCTAAACTACATCATAGATCTAATAATACCGATAATGAGTGGTTTAATTAAATTACTATTGCTAATGAGTGATTCAATACTCATTAATCAATGCAGTTTAAAAATGGATTATAATTTCCTATGACATAATGAGCAGGTTCCTTTATACTTGTAATAATTGACTCCCTATAGGAGTATCAATTGAAAGATTCACTCCATTCTTAGTGATCAGTGCCATTCAATAGTGTATGAAGAAAGGTTTTCTTTTTTGTATTCCAGAGAGGACCAATTTTACCAGTGGGAAAGTGTCCTCCTACTCCTCGTCAGACGAAGGTTCGCCCAGCCCGGAGAGAGTGGCCGGTTTGTCAACCATGTATCAGATGTCGTACCGTTCGCCTCAGGGTCTGGTGGACCACGACCGTCTCATGCCGACTACACACTTCGGGAGCACACGGAGCCGAGTGGCAGCTGTAGGCATAGGTCAGTTAGTAATAGCTATATTATTATAGTAGTAGTGTGTCACTGTGTATTCAGGTGTTTGAGTAGAGGAAGTTGAGTTGGTGGTGTTTTAGTTTACCTTCTATACGGAAAATAAAACACTCTTTTATCTAAGCTTGAAAACATTTTTAGAGCCCTTCGTATAATAATATTGAGTTTAGAGCCTTATAAACACAGTGACGCCTTAAAACAAGGGGATACTTTGGAATCAACAGCTAATGTATATATGTCCTTTGTAGAGAGGTTGTCCCTATTTCTGAGGTCATATTACGTCTATATTAACTATTAGCAAGCAGTAGAAGTATAGTTTACTGAGAGATTGTCCTTATCTCAAAGGCCCTTATTCACTATGTTGTTGTTGTTGTGGTTGTTGTTGTTGTCTTAGTATTCTTTTACATGTGAGAGGCAGTGGCTAAAAGTTTGCAGTGGGCGTAGTTTTCATAGGGCCCTCTCCTCTTTGAGAATAGTATGCTTTTGAACATAGGGAGAGGCTGTTTACACTGTTTTGTGACTAGTATTAGTGTATACTGTAGTTGTTATTTCACCAGGGAGCAGGAGGGAGCTGGGGAGAGTTGTCCTATGAGAGATGTTTTTGTAGTAACAGTGAAGTGTGTGTGTGTGTGGGGCAGTAGACGTGTGTTGATCACACTAAGCTACTAGAGTTACACCCTGACATAATCTCTTCTTTTCACACATTAATCTCCCGCTCTCCCTCGAGGTCTTTTGTGTGTGTGTCCTGTACACACGCGTGCACACATACACAACACACAGAGCTTATGATCTAAGTTGTAACATGTGTACCTAGTGATCTCTGTATATAGTATCATATTAGCTCATTAGCTCAGGGTCACCCCATACCACCCGCCACCTTTGAACCCTGCTATTATCAAGTAATAAGCACAGTTCCTAGTTGGTTGATTCTCTGTAGTTCGACCTCCCCCCCTCCTCTCCTCTCCTCCTCCTCCTTGTCTTATGTATAATACAGTATGGCTCATAGAGTGGGCTACGTGTACAGTTTATAGAGTCAGATGTGCTCTGTTAAACACGTAGGCCAGCCATGCTGGTAACCCATTTAGCCACACAAGCACTCACTACTGCTATACTATACATCCAATCCTTCTAGCATTACTCACTTAGGTAAAATCAATAAAAGCTAAATGTACCTTGCATCTAACAAGTACTTTATATAGTCGCTATGGATGTATTTTGTATAGCAAAATCTCCGAACAGACGCTGGCAGTTTTGTTCTTTGTGCACTGTCCTTATCTCAGGGATTAAAATTACTATTATAGGCACAGTGGTATTAAGAAGTAATGTCCTTTGTAGAGAGGCTGGGGTCTATTATCATTGCAGTACATTATATAGAAGAAACGTCCTTTGTAGAGAGGCTGGGGTGTATTATCACTGCAGTACATTATATAGAAGTAATGTCCTTTGTAGAGAGGCTGGGGTCTATCTCAAAGGGCCCTTGATCGGAGGCTCCACTGTATAATAATATTAGCTACCTGGGTATTATTGAGTTGTATTGGCTTTATTGCCTTGCATAATGCACTATTCTGGGAAACCTATGTTTGTGGTACATCAATCTCACAGTTACATACAATAATAATGTTTGACTACACCCTAATTCACACGGAGACTGTTTGAGATATGATAAACCTTTGCATGCTTCCCCTGAAACTACACTTTACTGTTTCAAAGGACAAACCTCTTAGCTAAAATTCCTTCAGCCTGCATACCATATTGTATAGCTCTATAAACTATAATACATAAAATTATGTTGCAAGAGTTGTAAGGTGAACAAGGAATAGACTTGTTTGCAGTGAATTGAACAGACATGGTGAGCAAAATTTCTCTGAAGTTGTTCGGTTGTAGTGTAGCGGCGTGGAAATTGTGTCCTGCGATTGCTGTGTGGTCTGTCTGTCAGCACTGTTACTTGTAATGTAACATACTACACGATGCTTGTCTGTCTGTGTGTCCGACTTAAAAATGCATAGTATGGTACTTACTCATAACATAGTAAATTACTTCTCTGTTTGTCTGTCTGACCTAAAAATGCACGGTGTAGTGTTCCCATTCTCTGTTCTTATGCTTTACTCGCGAATAGTACCATCACCTGTGTCTACTTGGCCCACTAAGTCCAGGCATACCCTAGTGCAATGGTATAGCAGATATTCCTTGCCTCATATATACACATCTGCACTGGTGACTGCAGTATAACTTCGTATATGTATAGGTTCCATGCCTCATAGAGGTCACTCTCCTATCCTCTGTCACACTCAACTCACTCCTCTTTCCTCTCTATCATTACTCTCCATACAGTGCCAAACGTGATGAGCTCAGGCTACAGTGAGAGAAGGGTTAAACTACACGTTCCCAGAGGCCAAAAACTGGAATCCCTCGTCTGAAGAGAAACTTATTTTTACTGTCATCATCGTGAACCACTGCCACCCACCCCTATAATCAACAACCTCAATTAATGCCCACCCCACTTTTTCCATTATAGATTGTGTGATGTGTAAATGGAAAGCTCATTCAAAAATAATCACATTTTTCAAAATTTCAAAAAATAAATTCAAAATTCAAGTCTTGTATAATTTTGATATATTAAATGTAAAGGTTTAACCACATCTGTGTTTTAATAACAAAAGTTTCTTTTTTCAAAACTCAAAATGGGGGAGAAATGATTATAAATGGCGGGAAATAAAATATTTATCGGAGAGACGAGGAAGTTTCTGGAAAGACCTTGTCATCCGGGTGGGTTAGTTGATAAGAGGTAGTCGCGGAGATAGGCAATTGCCAGGGGCTGCCTCTTTGAGACGTGGTTAACAAGTGTGGCTGGTATTCCGCCCAGGTCAACCTGTAGAGAGAGGAGAGTGAGAACTTCATTGAAGTGAATAATTATTCATAATATATACACTCCTGTATACGAACTAACACTAAAGTACCTTCCTTTAAAGTGTATATATACACTATATATACACTATAATATTACTATGTATAGCTACTCTTTAAATGAAGCCTGTCTGTGAAGCAAACACTAATATGGAATACCTACCCCTTTAATATGAGCTGCAAGTATAAAGTCCCTTCTAGGAACATACGCTATACTATAGCTACTCTTTAAATGAAGCTCCTGTTTGAAGCTGGTCCCCTGGAGTTCACTATAATGAGGTTCAACATGCCAACATTATTATTTCACTGTATTCAGTAATGACGGGAGGTGGGAGTGGTCAATCTGACCTGGAGTAGGTAGGTGATGAGACAGCGATTACTGTAGGCTCTGTATGGCTCTATAACCCAGCCACTGTAGTTGATCTATTGTAAGTAAAGAGAGAGAAAGAGAGATTGAGGTTGGTTTACCTAAGGCTTCGTGGGTCCAGTGAAGGAGCCACACCCACGAGTCGGGTATCATAAAGAGAACGATGATTGGTTTCTATCTATGAGGCACGGAAGGTACCATGGACACCATTGCACAATGGGGTGCCTGGGCTCAGTGAGCACCGGACCCACACAACCATGAGGTCAGATAATATAGTACATATGTATATGAGATTACCACTATACAGGCACATGGATGTACAAGTGTTATATACTTCTATACTTTTCCGTGGCAACCGCATAGAAACCACTCTATAGGCATAATTATCCAGATATTGGCATGTGCATTACATCATTATGATGTAATACCTTTCCCCTAGTGATGTTAGGATTGACTGGACACTCAGGTATGTCGACAGACATCCCCACCAGAAGTAACTTGTTTCCCTAGAGAGAGTCACATGACAGTCACATGCATTTTATAAGCCACACCCACCTCCTCTCTCTCGTTGGCCAGTACGCAGAAGTCTCTCGACTGCTTTATGAAGCATTGCATTGTTTCATGATGAACGTGTACTGGAGGAGGGGGAGGAGGAGGAGGAGGAGAAAAAGAATTTCCGTACCTACTATATACCATAATACCATACTTACATATGTAGAGGCCGTCTTCAATGTGCTTGACAAAATGTAGTTCCTGCAAAGAAACTGGGCATGAAGGAGAGAGATTGAGACTATTGGCCTCTATGAGGCATGGAACACCTGAATTGGGTATTGCACTATGGTGTTCCTGGACTTGTGGACCTCTGCGAGTGTACAGAGAGGAGGAGGAGAAGGACGAGGAGAGAAGATGAAAAAATAGGAGACACCTTGAGCATATTGTCGTAGGTGAATCTGAGTTGAGGGTTCCTGATGGAGTCGTAGACTAATCGCGGAGGTAGCTCAATCACCCCTCTACCCATGAAACTACATACATACAGAGAGATAATAGAAGGCAATAATATAATTTATTATGATTCCTTTAGTAGCAACTTAAACCTATATACATACACATATTATATCAATGTGATGAAGCAAGGCAAGGCAAGGCAAATGTTCAAAAGACACTTCAATAACATCCAGTACAGCTTCTTGTGCCACAATAACTGTAGTTATGTTTATTATACAGCTACATGCACTCTCTTTAAACTACCACTAACAAACACACACACACACAGACACACTAGTCAAGTAAACGTTAATGAAGCCAGCTCTAAGTGTGTACGTATGCACGTATGTGTGTGTTTTGTGGGGTGTGTGTACACATACACAAACAGAGACAGAGACACACACAAACCTAAAGAACGGACTTCCGAGTGACTTCTTTTTCAAAATAACAACATCCTTCTCGACATCAATGACTCTGTGTGTGTGTGTCCACATCAGGCAGAGGAAGGATACAGACACAGAGAAAGAGAGAGACAGATATGAAAGAGTAGAGAACAAAGAGAGAGGGAATGGATTACACAGACTGATGGCAATGGTAATGCACACACAATGGAGGAAAAGAAGACGCTACTAATTGAAATCTCTAACACATAAAAGAACTACTATAGTGTGGTAACTCCTTCATTTAGACCAAAGTCAGAAATACATCCAGTAAGTACAGTAAAACCCTTGATTTAAGATTTTTAGAAGGGCATAAATTCCATTTTAGTAGAACCCCAGATGACGAGGGATCGAAAAATCCAGGGTTGTAGTATGTCGTAATAACTATACATGTGCCAGATCAGAATAGAAAAATACTAACTTCCAGCCATTGAGTCCGTCATCGAATGCTGCAGGATTCCCCATATCCAAACCACTCACATGAAACAACTGTAAACAACAACAACAAGAAGTAGAAGTATGATGAAAGTGAAAATGAATGACAGCTATGTATAGTAGAACACACACAGACAGACAAGGCAATGTACAGTGGAGCCCTGCTCAATGGACACCCCTCTATAATGGACACCTCAATATAACAGACAAATTTCTGTGTCCCAACTTACCACAGATCGATATATTATAACCCCTCTAGAATGGACACCCTGCTATAACAGACAAACATCTTGGTCCCAAGTTGTCCGTTATAGAGAGGTTCCACAGTACTTTGATCAACGCAAGAAAGTGCACCATGAGTAACTAGTAACTGCACCTACTACCTATATAGAAAATCCTTAACTGCCATGGGATGGGTCATACACAGACTCAAGTATACAAATTCTTTCATATTGTTATGGATATTGGCTACAAAATAAAAAGTTTTCGTTCGCACTTAAGGCTTGTGCGTATTCATAGATCCTCACTTATACCGATGTTACGGAAATTGCCTGTTAAAATAATATGGAAATTCAACACGTCTTGTACAGTTGTGCCTCTTTCTAAGCTTGGAAGCTCTCAACTAGAACCACTACACTATATGGGCCATACCCTCAGTATATATACTCCATCACAAATAATAATATACTCACTTCTTCCAGTACCCTAGCGGCTGTCTGGTTACCCAATGTTCTGAAATCAACTCCACCACTCTCTTGTCCTTGATGGAGGAGAGTCGTGTTAGAGGGAAGGAGAGGGGAGAAGGATAGTTAAAAGAATATCGTGGAGTTGAAAGAGGAGAAAGAAAGGATATACACAACAAAGAGATGGTGGAAAGTTAACACAAGATGAAAGAAATCAGAATTGTATTATTGTATGCATACGAACGGTAATGTGTTAAGCGCACGCACACAATATAATTGTTAAAAATACATTCTATTCAACATTGCTTAAATGCAACAATTTATATTATTATAACCCTTCCTACGTTATAGGTACAAAACTCACTCGGTAAACATATGCTTTCTTCAGTTAGTGACTCAGTATCACCAGGTACCTGTATAGAGGGAGAACAACAAACAGCTCAAATAGAAATACTGTATATATCGCCAGCCCTGTTTATACGAACAGATTATATACAACCTCAGAGATTATCATCGGTGAAAATTTTTGTATGAGCTTGTAAAACTTTTGAAGTTATAAATTTTTGAAGCCGTGCTATATATGCATATTTTTACCGCATGCCAAATTAAAATAATTTTGTAAATAATAATGTGCTATGTAATACGTGCAAATTTGCAGCATTCAAAAATTCCCCATCATACAGTATATACACAGTAGAGTCTCTAAAGAGAGGACAGTATGCATCTCTTTTGTCCTCTCTTAGAGGTTGTGTTTCAGTAGGCTTTATGTATATACTTGATATGGACTTACAGACATGGAATTTTGAACTAGAGGGTACGGCTGCAGTTTCTTTTCAAATCTTATTCTTTCAACTCCTCTTCCTCCTCCTTCTTTTCCTCTTTCTCTTTCTCCACCTCCTCGTCCCCCTCCTCCTCCTCCTTCCTCATCTCTTCTCTCCTCCTCATCTTCCTCTTCTTCTCCGCTGGTAATCTCGTCCGGTGTGTAGGTTCGTATAGCCTCCATAACAAGCAGTCTGTCTCTGCTTCTTACTCCTCCTCCACCACCACCTCCTCCTTCTCCTTGCTCAGTAGGTGGTGTCTCAATAACAGCCCACGTATCATTAGTCTCCTTCTCATTGTGTTCTAATTGAGAGTGAGCTCCAGTCATAACTCGGTCATTAACGTCAATGGAATGAGTTCCTGCACCCACTGCTCTATTTTCTTCTTCTCCTCCTGCTCCTCCTCCTGCTCCTCCTCCTGCTCCTCCTCCTCCTGCTCCTCCAAACCCACCATCCATATGCTCTCCTTCATCTTCTTCTCTAAGTTCCTCCAGAGGTTGAAAAGTTGATGGACCAAATTCCGAGTTCAGCGGTGTAGAAGTACGTGTCATTTCAGCCGGGTTAGGTGAATGTAAAGTGGGTGGAGCTTGCGTCGAGTCCAGAGGTGAAGTGGGTGTGGTTTCTCCAAGGCTCAAAGTTCGTGAAGTCATCGGAGAGACAGGACTGATGGCAATGGATTCTTCTAGTTCCTTCATCTTCTGGGAATCGCTCATCCCAGCAGCGTACATCTCTTCAGCTAGAGATCTCAGAGTAGCCACACACATTGGTTGAGATTCTGTCACTTTATTGACTGCAAAAGTAGGTATATTTCCCTTTAGCTCGGCCTGCGATACGTATGTCACTTCCGCCATGCCCGGCCGATCAGCCATACCTCGTATGACGTACCCCCCGCACACTACGTTACCCCGGACGTAGCCTTTCTCCTCGGGTAGTCTAGGGTCCACCACCGACACTGCCGCCTCCACGTAGGTGGACTCGTCCCAGAGACCAGATGCTATGACAACGGTGAAATCTCTGGCACTGGTAGGCCAGACGGGTTTGTAGAGAAGATGAACTAGTCTAGTGGTGTCTGAAACTTGGTCAATGATTCTAACTTCTCGCAGCATATCATCAAGTTTAGAATGATTATCTTTACATCGTAAGACTCGAAAAACAAATTCGGGAGGGGCTCTCACGATACCAGTACCTTTGACACAGTTGACTGAGTTTCCACCGCCTTTGCCTTTCTTTTTCATGACAAACACGTCTTTGTTTGTTCCAATTGGAGTCCACCCATCCTGTTCTCGTGCATCAGCAGCAGAGACTAATCTCTCGCAGGATTCTTGACCCAGTTTCTGATATCGTGAGATTAGAGGGGATGATGGAGGAGAAGGAGGAGGATGGTGTGATTGAGGATTGTGGGGGTTATTGTGTGCTGTGGAGGAGGTGGAGGTGGAGGAAGAGGAGGAGGCTGAGCTGGTCTGTGTAGTGAGCTGTCGTAGGGAAGGAGGGTGGGTAGAGTTGGAGGAGGAGGAGACAGAATTTGGGAGAGGGCCGTTTGGAACAAGAGGATCATTCTCAGCCATTGGAGCTATTCCTCCTCTTGACCTCCGACCTAGTGGGGGAGTATGGAAGGACGACATACCCTTCCCTCCTTTCATGTGATCTACAATATTGGATCATGTGACTGTCACATGACCTATAGTACACTAACCTGATAAAGCTGGAGGATGAGAACTAGAATGAGGATATATCCTTGCTCGTCGCAGACATGTGAAATCCTTCAGTGCTGCCAGGTGTGAGGTCAAAAGGTCAGAGGTCAAAGGTGTATCATCGGCAGATCTTGGGAGCATCACGAGAGTAGCAATAGTCTGACCTAAGTGTGTCAGCATCAAGAATGTATGTCATGACATACTGTAGCTTAAAGGGGTATTGCATGATATAATATGAGCTAAATTTAGAAATTTTATTAAAGATAGAACAAACCAAATCAATGGAATACAGTGAAATAATGTAATTTCGTTCAACTTGTACTAAATATAGCATTTATATACTGCTACATATGGCAAGAAAGTCTATGTGTAATGTCGTGAAGCAGATTTTCGCAAAACATTTAGTAAACTGGGGGGCGTGGCATACTTTGTGTAATAATGCAGAAAATTAGCTATTCTAAAAACAGCGAGCATAGCAAAGAATTTAATTTTTATAAATAGAGATTTTTACTTTTTCACCTTTCTCCTTGACTGATCCATTAAAGAGTAACATACTCCAGTGATAAGGCAGCTGTGTCGGTTGCCTGGCAACCCAACAAACTTGACCACACCCACTAGCATCAATACTCCATTCCCTGATATTACATCAATGTATATACTATCTAAATTACGTACACATGTAACTATTATGTTTACCTTTCAAATGTCTCTGAAGAAAATTGAGTGTGTGCAGGGAAAATCCTGTCGAGAAAATTCGCATACTTTTGAACGAAATGTGTCCGCCATCGTTTCACTCGTTCCAGTGCCCTTTGAACCCTTGTATTCAAGTCTAGGTTGCCGTGGTGACGAAATGACAGCTGGATAATGTCGCCGTCGGAGGAGGGAGTCCCACGAGGTTGTTGAATATACTGAGGCACCATAGTAACCCCCAACAGCCAACAGGGTATGTCCCTGGCATTAGTGGCCACTGATAACAGTTTCTATAGCATAGACAAAATATAAGTCTTAAAAAATTTAAAAACAACCGTAGTTATTATGTCATAACTAAAAGTAACCAATGTAGAGAGGTCATCGCAGACATTTTGCTGTGTCCCTAATTTAAACCTTGAGCAGTTGTCAAAATAGCTAGAGCTATGAGCTACATACAGTAGAAACATGCTAAACTTTCTTCCAATCTGGCAAAAAAATTTTGATCTATGTACGTACGGCTTTCTTTTAACTATCACGTGATTTACATAAAAGTTTATTATAATCGTAAACTCTTGATGATGGCTAATAAATCCTCCTTGATATGGACACCCCTGATTTATTCTCTCCGAAAGAGGACAATGCCTCTAAATAGGCTCTCCTTCCCTCTCTTGTGATGCTTAACTGTCCACACACCGAATACATTTTGTACATAAAATATTGTTTTCACTTATAGTTTCAATTTCAAGTTAAGATCTCAATAGTTGTTTGTAAATATTTGCACTCCAAAAACTAACTATATAGTTTGAAAGGGGCAGTCCTAGTTATAACATGTAAACTATAGAACCTCTGAGTAAAGGACACTTTAGGACTATAACTGTATCATTTGCAGAGAGGTTGTCCTTATCTGAGAGGTCAACATACACACAAATCATAGTAACAGGTAGAAATAGTGTCCATTGTATAGAAGTTGTCACAATCTCTAAAGGGCCATTAATGGTGGCTCCACCGTATTAACATTCAATAGACAGATATACACCTTGGGAGAGATGGAGATGATTGTGGTAGCAGCAAGACAAGGACTGTTGGCCACGCCGAGAGAGGGAAAGAATCGCGAGAAGAGTCGCACACCACGTCCGACTGATTCCAGACTCCACCCATTGTGAGGATGGACCGGCAACACCTATGATAGAGAGTGTGTGTATGTAACATATTAAAGGAAATGGTATATAAACCCCTGTACCTAAAGCCAGGTTCACAAACGGTGTGCGGAAATGCAGCAAGGGGAATAAAGTATTGCCTAGTAGCACAGTGCTGCGGGGATAAAATTGGATTCTATATGCGCGGCTAGTGCCACATGTCAAATTGTGAACACAGCCTGTATCTCTTTAAAATTATTATTATTATTGAACATACACTATATAGTACTCTAGACAGTTGTATGTATACACACACACAACTTTATCTCTGGCCGTATTTACACAGCCTACTAGATACACACGAACTGTGTTCACACACACACACACACGAAGATAGTGGATACTCCACCACACGAAGATAGTGGACGCTCTCCACCCTTCTAATATCTACTCTATGAAGTACATATAATGCATACATTAGTTTAAATGGTGCATTCCATAAAATACTGTATGTAACCTGCTTTATTTCTTCTACAAGTTTACTGTGTTTTCTGATCACTCTAGTCGTCTTGGATCTGGAGGAAAGCTGAGGAAGAGATAGTAGATGAGGAAGAAGAGTGAGAGAGGAAGGGAGATACCACAACGGAGGGTTTATAGAGCCGTACACCCACGCACTATCATTGAATATACCATAACTATAATATACTACCGCTGGGCCTTTATGTATTTGCAGGAGGGACTCAAGAGGCGCCAGAGGTTTGTGCAGAAATCCAGCTCCTTCGTGACTTACCCCATTGGCCGGCCATCTCGCGAAGGTGGAGGGCAATCCGTGGCGGTATATCATGTATAGTGATGATACAGCTGCCACTAACGCCGCTAGCGTCCACGACTTGGAGCAGACGTAGAGCGCTGTGTACCACAGCCACCACAGCGGAGCAAGAATGCCTCCTACACCCATCTCGACCCGCCTAAAGACAGAAAGAAGCTAGCTAAAGAAGATAACCGCATGCGCTTATGTTGGGCGGATTCTCCGTATACTCAGAGAATACGGAAAATTCACCTATTTTCCGGTGCGAAGGTGAGAGGAAAGCTTTTTTGCTGTGTGCGCTAGCGAAGTGACACCGATATATGTATGGCGGGTAAAAAGCCTGCAAAGTCACCGAGGCTGGATGATGCAGTAGCGGAGGGAGAAGAAGGGGTGGCGGCGGAGACGGAGACCATAGAAAAACATCAGCAGGTGCTGGAACGAATCGTCAACATTCAGAACGAGATAGACGGTCTGAACGAGAAGGCCTCGGAGGAGATACTCCACGTGGAGCAGAAATACAACAGACTCAGGCAGCCGCACTTCGAGCGGCGCTCCGAGCTCATCCGCGAACTGCCCGACTTTTGGTCGACGGCCGTATCCAGCCAGCTTCGTGATACGTAGCTACTTAGAATACCGGGGAAGGGGAGAGGGGGGGAGACGGGGTGCTAGGCGAAACTAGGGGGAAACCGCTTTCTTCGCCGACAACTTCCCCTCGCTTTGAGGGTTAGTAGCGTCACGCATGCGTGCATGACGCAATAAAGGTGCTATTTAGCCAACAGACTTTAGAAACAAAGACCAGTATATACACTTCAAAGCGATTATAAGGGTTTTATTGAAGGGGATGCCCCTGCTAATATCAGCAGTCAATGAGAAATATCGTGGTTTATTTGGCTTGACTCCTTGATTGTGGTATATAGTTGCTAAACCATCCACAGTTCTCAGAGCTACTGGGAGAGGAGGATGAAACTGTTTTCCAGTACCTGGACAATATCAAAGTTGATGAATTCGAAGATGTAAAATCTGGTTACAAGCTCAGTATGGTAAGAGAGCTGGGGTCTTACATATGAACCCTGCTAACGATTTCCTCTCTCTCTCTCTTGCTTTGCTCTTTCACTTGCTCCTGTTCTCATACCAAACTTGCGGGTTCCCATCTACACACACCCATGTGCACTCTAACTCTCTCTCTCAATCTTTGCCATAGTACTTCAGAACTAATCCTTATTTCGAAAATGAGGTGCTATCGAAAGAATATGCTCTCGACACTAACGGAGAGAGTATGATAAAAGGCACTGAGATCAACTGGAAAGAAGGAAAGGTGAGTTTGTGTCATCATGCCTCTGTTCTCTCATAATCTCATTTCTTAAGTAGTTTTCGTTGTCGTATATACATTCATCGTATTCTTCACGGTTTCCTCTCGTTGTTACATCCGCATCAACTGTGCCTACTGGGCCCACAAAGCCCAGACACACCATAGTACAATGTGTCCGCAGTACCACTATATACAATATTCAATGCCTCATAGAGAGGCCACTCATAGCCTAGCCACTCATTGAACAGAGCTAGAGAGTCTCTATCCCTCTAACTACAGAACATCACGGCAGAGAAGACAGAAGGAGGAGGTGAAATGAAGGGAAGAAAGAGAGGTCACGAGGACATTGCCAGCTTCTTCCTGTGGTTCAGTGATCTAGACCCCGGCTCAGATGAACCTGCAGAACTCATC
Source organism: Phenganax stokvisi (assembly GCA_025400075.2). Classification (NCBI taxonomy): domain Eukaryota; kingdom Metazoa; phylum Cnidaria; class Anthozoa; order Malacalcyonacea; family Clavulariidae; genus Phenganax; species Phenganax stokvisi. The sequence continues at coordinate 13,161 of JAODVQ020075467.1, forward strand.
AAGGACGACATCTGGCCCAATCCACTCCAATTCTATCTGGTACTATATAGTAGTATGTTTACTTTCTGCATACATATTATGATATTCACACATTTCCTGTGGTTGAATTTTGCATAATATATACACAGGTGCAAGAAATAATTGGTCGCGTGTTTTAATTTTAAACAGACTACAGAGGTGATTAGGTGGACAGTTAAGTGTTCTTCTGTCCCTTTGTCCATTATTTGGGGATTTCTTGTCCTTTATACTTAATGAGTTTGGAAATGTAGTTGTCTGCTATTCGGAGATTCCTCTGGTGTATGTGTCTTCTTCCTACGCTTAAAGGAAGTGCAGCAGTATAATATAAAGGCTCTATTTAGTACAAGTGGAATGAAATCATATTCTTTCACTGAATTCAATTGTTCTTGATTGGTTTTGTTCTATATTTAAGCCCTTGTATACTGTTACACTTTCTTTAAAAGTAAAAATTGGTGTGTCCAGAAAGGATAGCATTGAAACATGCTTTATGGAAGGCATCGTCAGGGCAATTACAAACCTCACTAAACCTTTGCCGGTAAAATTTTGCCGTCTTCTCTCGGTACTTTACAACTCAAACTGACACTCCTTGTGGTCTAGTATGCTCTGATAACCATTGTAGGCTAAAGAGAAAAAAACATGGCCTCACTCTCTATTGCTAACCTCCTCACCCCAGGGTCCAGATACTAGCGCAGAGGTAGAGGAAGGAGATTACGACGGGGAGGAAGACGATGGACTAGAGGCAGAGGAAGAGGAGGAAGAAGAAGAGGAGGAGGAGGAAGACGGGGAAGCTGATATATTAGGAGAGATGGGGGAAGAGGTTAATATGTATTATGTTGTATGTAAATTAGACTATACTAAAGACACCTCTGAATTAAGGACAAGATATATATATAAACCTCTCTTAAAGGACACGATACATCCAAAATGAGAACCTCCATGATAAAGTTTACACTGTTCCAGATATGAAAAAGATAAAACCCAAAATTTTTGTGTCATGTAATTAAGTGGGTGTGTCCCTCACAGGATGAGATTGTAGAGTTATCAGAGGACGAGGAGGACGAAGAAGAGGCGTAACAAGCCACACCCCTAACTCCACCCTCCTACACACACACAGTCTTTCCATTCTCTCATTCAATAGGTCGATTTTTCTTTATAATGTCAATACATAATATATTATAGTTTCTCAAGTTTTTGGAACTAATTTTGCTGTCTTCTCTCACGTCTTGACCTCTCATTTGTATAACACTGTGTGTATGTTACCTTTGTGAATTTCTCATGCAGCACAAAGTCTTATGAACCAATTGTGCTATGTACAAGTGTATTAAAGGCTGTATATAGCAGTACCGTATAGCATAGATTCATTGGTTTAAATAATCATGTAAAGCTTCAGACTGAATAATTTTCAAAGCCACATGCCATGTTACGTGCATGTAATATTTAACCGCATGTCAGAATAAACTTGCATTTCCATATGTAATAATGTGCTGTGAAATAATATGCTAAAATTTACATCATTCGAAATTCCTGCTAGACGGTATATGACAGTTAAATATAATTATACAGAGATAGAACAAACCAATCATAAACATGGATAACAGTGAAATAATTAAAGTTTTTTTTCCACTGATCCTTCAATTTATCCTTTGATATACAGTTTCACTTCCTCTAATGAATGTTGCTATTCGATGCTTCTTGCTGGCTCAGTTATTTCTTGTACCACATCTTCTCTCAGTAGCTCCTTCACCTGGCGTAAGATATTCAGACATAGGTTTTACCCTGACAATGCTCCACTTTATAGCTGTATATAGAGATAGTGTCATTACTTCATAGGCTCGTGATGCATCAAAGGTGTACTGGATGCTAGTGTCGAAGATCATCAGTTTCTTGTTTGCCAGGGCTTGTATGCAGTTTCTGAGCCGTGCTATTTTCTCTCTGTCCTCTCGAGTTATGGTCTGTGAATATAAAAAAAATCGATACTTTGAAACAATTTTTTCCATAATCTTGCCATGCCCAACCCACTTGGGGTCCTGCTACCCGTGCCTACTGGGCCCACGAAGCCCAGGCATAATACTACTTTAGATCTTTTATCTCTTCTAGAAGCTAATCATTGAATAAGCAAGAATGTCCACAACTATCAGATTTTCACTCTTACTTTCTGCCCCCTCTATATACTTGATACCACACGCACCTTCTCCTTGTCCTGCTGAGAGTCAGGGACATCTGAAGAGTTTAGTAGCATTTGCTCTTGATGGTCAGCAATGGAGGACGAGCTGATCCACACATATCCATTGTTACCTTCAAAATTCCATTTCATAATAGCACACAACCTTACTCATCAGAATTACACTAAAAAATAAAGGTACTTTAAGAACTGAGGCTATGAATGTATGTACATAATAACAGTATGTCCTACCAATGATGACACTGGCACCACAGAGCATGTTGTGGAAGTGATTCTTGCAGCGTTTGACCAGGGAAGGAGGGACCGTCACAAGACATCCTTTCTTTAGCTTCAGACAGACAGACAAGAATAGAGTCACCATTGAAAAGTCAGTGTATAACTGAAATAGTACCTTCCCATACTTTAAGCTCCTAGTGTGTAAGGAGAGTGAACCGTCTGAGAATACCTGTTGCACTTCTGCCTGCAGTACATTGAAAATAGTTGTATTACTTAAGAGTGGGTGTGGCTTGTTGCTAGGATACACTAATGAGGTCTCCTTCTGTGAAGTAAGTTCTCATCATCAGTTCATCTTGAGCTGACCTCCTTCGCTGTGGAGAGAAGAGCGAGGAGATGAGGAGATACAATGATTGGTCTCTATGAGGCATGGAACATCTGAAGTTGTACTTCAGTCATCATCATTGGGCTTCGTAGGCCAAGAAAGCACAGGTGAGGGGTAAGCCTGGACATGAGAACAGAGAGATGCAAGTATTTTCTAACCAGGACACCACCAGGGAGGTTGATGGAGGAGAGAAGTAGAATAGACTCAAGTCTCGAGAAAGTATCAACTTTCCATCTCTTCTGTTGAACCTCCACAATTCTTCCAACCACCACATCTCCCACCTCTCCAGCATACCTGACAGAAATTTAAATATAACATTACTTTTGTTGTGAGAAAATTGATTGCTGAATGATAAAAAGCATGCTTGAACTACAGTAGTATGTCCACCATTCATGAAATCTACTCTTGGCTTATACTAACATCATCACAGTTTTTTTGCCTGTTTCAAGTTATACTCCATTAGCTATGATGAAAATTGATGAAGAAACAACAAAGTAAGCAAATGCACATCACACAAATCAACCACATCCAGGACAATGTACTTCCACTAGCTATGTATATTAGTTACCACCCAGTCCTATAATTATGTAAAATATGAGTGATATAATGATGACCTTGATTGGAGGGGTCTAACTGATATTAGTCTGTTTATTCTCTCCACAACGCCAGCCACCGAGGCGACCAGTTTCCCGTCTTCCGAGTGATACGTCCCATGACCTCTAGAGACGGAGTTACTATTAGAAGGACGTAGAGATACATATAGTCCACAAGGAACCTCATGAATCCAGTGTCCGTCGCTATAACGTCTCCTGGCGAGACGAAGTGAAGTGCTTGTGCCTCCATTGTTTTGACCTTTGACCTTCTCCACGTGGGTCTTGGCGGGTAGACCGTAAATTCTGGCCTATGTTCTAATTTAACGATTAGGAGGGTAAAAGTCGAGGAAAAGAGAGGGAGATGGACTTCTCGAAGTTTTCTGACGCTGATTTCGATGCTAAAGAGTGGGTTAACGGAGCTCTGCGTGCTCACAAGGACGCACGCATTCCTATAGACGTAAGTGAAAGCACTAAAGTTTAGTGGAACCTCTCTCTCACGACTACGACCGGCTGGACCATTTTGTGCACGTTAATTAAGCTATGGCAGGTTATGCTACTGTGGTTTATATCTGTTTTAAAGTGTTTGGCAGCTTTAGAGCAATTGGGCACTTGATTTGAGAGATTTAGCAATTGTATGTTGGTAGTTTTGTATACTTCTCAACTACATACAACTTCATCAGTCCATACTATCTCCTACCCCAGGCACATGCATCAACTCTGGTAATGAAACTCCAGCTCTTTATCCAGGTGAATTATTTCCATCCCACTTCGGAGGTTCCATCTCTTCTTCTGTCCTCTCATAGGAGGTGAACAAGTCGCTGGAAGACACCAGTCTTCAGGTAGTTCAGAATCTTCCTCGAGTGATGAGAGATGTGGAGGCTGTCAGACAGGAGGCCACTCTCCTCAAAGAACAGATGCACACGGTCAAAGAGGACATCAAGAAGGTGTCCCTAATACTCTTTTTATTGTGCATTACGTAATGGTGATGTAATGGGTCAAAGGTTGAGAGAGATACGGCTCACTCGATGCAGAGACTGGTTGAACTGGATTCGATGAAGACCAGAATGATGGAATCACAAAATGCTCTTCAGGCATGTGTGGCATGTACACATTATACAATATTACTCTGTTATATATAGGAGGCTGATAATTGGACTACACTATCGGCTGATGTAGATGAAGTTTTTTCATCTCAAGATGTCCACAAGATTGCTGAGAAACTGGCCGGAATGCAACAGAGCCTTGTAAGCAATGGTAGAAAGAACACTCAATTTTCTATTTCCTATTAAAATGTATGGAGAGTTTGAGTGTATAGAGAGTTTTCCTTTGTCTCTATCACTGCAGAAT
>JAODVQ020075573.1:0-17897 GCA_025400075.2 Phenganax stokvisi
TTTTACGTGCGTGTACGTGCGGGTCAAAAACGCGTAACTGGAATGCAGCCTTAAGTAAGAAAATAAAAATGATGAGTGATCGAGAATTTTATAAGATGACAAATCCTCCAAAAATGAAATTTTACACGTTTGAAGCTTTATGTAATATTTTTATAGCAAACAATTTGTACGACGACTTTGATATTAAATTCTTTGATTATATTTTATCAGACTGGATAAAGAAGATCACATACTACAACCAGAGAGAAATTATTAAGGATATAAAACGCGTACTTGATGCAAAGGAGGTTAAAACAAAGATTACTATTATAAATTTAAACAACCGGATTAATATTTTTCTCCACAACATTAATCCTAATGACGTCACAATTTGTAACTATGACATGAAATTATTCAGAGACAGCTACTTGCGTGAAGAAAAACACCAGGACCTATTATTTATAAGATATGTGGTGGTGGAGATTCTAAGATCGAGAATGATAAAACACATCCGAAGAAATAGGCTTAAGAGATACTTAGGTCATGACATGGCTATTATACACAAAAAACTTAAGATCTTGACTCTCCAGATTTTATCCTTGTTAAACTTAGGTGTGAAAAATATAATAATAGAAAAAAAAATGTAATAAATGGAGTCTAAAGCAAACGTGATAACTTTACGTGAAGAACTTTTGAAACTTTTAGCAGCAAAAGAACTTGTCCGCCCAGATGGAGAAATTTACTCACAAAGTTATATTAGAAAAGCGAGTGATGAAACACTTAAATGAATCTACGAAGACTATAAACGGGAGCAGTTAGCAGAAACAATTGAAATGTTAACAGACACAGTTGTTGCAAAATTTTCAGAACTCGTGCAGTATTTTGAACTCGTGGACAGTTCCACAGAACTTGGAAAAGAACTTGTAGACAGTAAACCATTTCGTCAAAACGTAAAACTTATCCTGGAATACATAACTCCTTATATTCATCTCATTGGAGTTCTTTCAGGGAAATTAATCGTGGGAAAACACGTCATAAATAAAAAAATAAACAAAAGCAGTGAAGACGGACCCACAGGCCAGGCGTGCCCAAACACGTCTGGTGACGTCACGGAGTAATATGCATATTGTTCCACATGACTGCACAATAATTAAAAGAAAAAAATGGAAATCATAAACAAAAAACAGCAAACAGACTTAGGAATGCTAAAAGAGGTATCAAACAAGTCAAAACAGTTTTAACCACCTGAAATTAATAAAACAAAAGACCCATTTAATATGATAATTGTTGAATCCACTTGTTGCGGTAAAACTCACTATCTACTTAAACTTTTAGAGCAAGATTACATAGGCTATTTTGACTATATTTTTTTAATTTGTCCAACTTATGAATGGAACAAAACATACCAAAATTGGTCGTATGAAGAAGATAAAAAATTTATCGTTATAAGTTGCCATCAAGAATATGTAGAGGTATTTTTGAAACAAATTGTAGAATTTGCTAAAGGAACGAATTCACTGATTATAGTCGATGATTGTGCTTCAGGAAAATTTGTAAAAGGCAGAACTTCAGACCTAGTAAATCTTGCATTTTCTGCAAGACACTACGGTACATCAATTGCTAAACCATATAGAGAAAAGAAAACATTAGTCGACTTGTTTTATTCTATAACCCAAATAAAAAAGACATGAAAACTATATTTGATGATTACCTAGGCGGCATATCTAAGCAAGAAAAATTTGACATCTGAGCCAAGTTAAAAAACCAACGTTTTTCAAGTTAGACATATCTCTAAGACATCCATTTAATTTCACAGTTGACGTCTAACGCGTAACATTTAAAAAAAAGTCTTTAGTTTTGAAAACTTTTTAGCTTTCAAAACCAAAAACACCTCGTTTAAGTACTTTTTTCGATAAGTTTATTTTTGAAATTAACTAATCCATCGCTAATCACAAATACTTTACAAAGAACGTTTGCTGACGTAGCTTTCTTAACAATCTCTAACAGAATTCCATTTTGAGTATTCATGAGCTTTTTTCCAGACCCCATTACGTTTTTATCATTTATAGTTCGAAGTTCAACCACTAATGCAAATTTATCTTTGAGGAACTTTCTAGTAGTCATGTTGGACTCGTTTTTACTATCATAATTCTCGAATAGTCTTTTTGCTTCTGGGTACAAATCTTCCTTTTTAATGCCTTGGCTATAAACACAATTTGGTACTCCTTCGATAGTAACTTTTACTGACTCTATTTTAGGATACAAGTATTCCTCAGTATCTGTAATAGTTTTATTTTTAAATAACATAGCAATCGCCACCATACTTTTTCTTGGTAGATTTATAGTTTCATTTACTAAAGTACTTGCCTTATCTCTCTCTACAGTTTTCATTAAAGTAGCATGTTCAAAACTTAAAGTTCTCCCGGTTTCGTATCCAGAAATTACTTGGCTAGATAATGTTTCATTTTCAATTGTTTCATACTCAAGTTCAATCTTCTCTAAAGTATATCCGTCTACATCTTCACCAGATTGAGCTACCATGATACTACTTGCTTTTGGTAATGTAATTTTAAACTGGAAATTATGACTCATTGAGTAAGGAGAATATAATCCATGATCGCCTATGATTTTATCCAGTTTGATTTTTTGCTTTGTTCCAAGGGTTGACTGAATCAAACCATCTGAAACTTTTTGAGTATCCCCAGTCTTGGCTCCATCATCAGAAGCGGAAATTAACTTCCTTGTGTTTTCATTTGCAATTCCATACGAGTTCTTCTCTGATGTGCTCAGGTAGCCACAGGTCTTTATATACTTCTAATTCAGTTTGACCATTATTATCATAAACATTTTCACCTCCAACACTTATAGAAGTTTTTCAACCAAAAGTTTCCCAAGATTATTAAAAAATCAAGAATTGTCATTTTTGTTTTTGAAATCAAACTTTAAGTTTAAGCTGTCTGGAACTAAGCAAGTATCAGGTTTCAAATTTGGAATATCAACATAGAGTTCTTTTTTCGGATTTGCTTTGTTTGGATTAAAAGTAATTATGTGTTTTGTTCTAATACCTTTAATGTCACTCATTTTGAGTTTTCTATAACCAGGAATTAAACTTTACATTTATTATATAAGTTTTTATCTTTTTCTTCTGGTTTTGTACATGTCATCTCCAAACCAAGTCAACGCTAAAGCTAATATCCAAAGGTTTTGAGCTAAGAAACTTATACCTTTTGAACCAAGTTTCAAAGTTGTACTAACCAAGTTTAAAATTGTACTTCCGATTGGACCCAATTGTTTTGCCATATTAGCCAAAGCTTTTCCAAATTTACTTGTTGCTTGAGCTCCTTTCTTAACTATAGGTCTTGCAGCAGTTATGATTGCTGTTATTGTTCTCGCTATCGCTATAGCAATACCACTCAAGCCTAACAAATTTCTCTCAGCTCATCTTTTGAATTTTTCCAGCCTGTTAAAGTCATTAGCTTCAACTTCTTCATTGATAATCCTTCAGCTTCAGACGTCTTTGTTCTTATATTGTTTTCTAATCTTATCTTATCAGCAGAGAGTTCAGCAACCTTTTGAAATGTGTCGTAGACAGTTTTATTTCTTTCATCTGAAGATAGTTCTTTCATTCTTTTCCAATGTTCAATTTCACCTTCTAAAGTTTGAATCTTTTGTTCTGGCGTTTGACCTTCTGGCATGTAGAGATATCCTCTCACTTCCCGAAGTTCTTCGTCAGTTATGAATGAAGCGTCTACGTTTTCGAGAAGTTCATCAACTCTTTCTTCTAACCTTTATGAAAACTCTCTAGAAACTTGAGAAACTATTTCATCCTCTGTTTCACTAGCACTAACCATCTCTTTGAAATCACTAGTATTTATAGGCTGAAGTTCAATCATTTTTTTATTTAACTTTGAGCAGTCTCTTTTTGTTCATTTATTGCTTTTGCTGAGATTTCATAAAACTTAGATATTGCGCTTGTATACATTTTATTTTTTGACTCGATGAGTTTTCCTTCTTCTACTTTAAAAATCGGTTTTCCATCAAATGAAGCTCCGATGAGTTCATTCCTTTTTCCAAATCTTAGTTCAAAGCTTGCGAGTAATAGTCTTGTGTTTGGCTTATTTGTTACGTTGATGTTTATTCCTAGGATATTTTTCAATACTGATTTCTTATCATTAGTTTTAAGTCTTTTTTGGACTCCAGTTTGTCGATTTTCATCTCTAATTTAACCTGGTCAAACCTTTCAGTCATTTCATCTAACGACACGTCGTCAAGGTTTGTTTCTTCTCCAACGCTAGAAGCTTGTTCTTCTTGTCGTTCGAGATCCAAATCATTAAGTTCAATGTCGTTGTTTCCCATTTATTTTATAGATTGACGTACATTAGACGTGTCAGTTGTTTTAACCCAGGAATTGTGTTTGTTGTCATAACCTAGCCACTTAACTAGGACTTTATCACCTCTTGTTTTTGTATTTTTTTCAACTCGGTAGACGTTGTCTTGTTTATTCACAGAACTTAGTTCTTGCTCGTAAAATTTCCCAAGAATAGGCTACCCTCCATGTCTTCAATCTCATACATATTTGGATCACCTCTGAAAACCTTTAAAATTTAAAAAATTTCTTCCGTAAAGTTGGCTTCATTTCCTTTCTCAAAAATATTCTTGTATTTACTCACTCTGACTTGATCACCTATTTTAAACTTAGGCAAAGGGAATTCCCCAGTCCAAGAACCATATAAGGTATTCCAAACGAGGTCTTCGTTTGACCTATTGATGCCAGCAGGCTTCAAAAGCGTAGCATTGTGTTTTGTATGATTGTAATTATTGACAAGCTCGTCGAGTTTGTGTAAAAGCATTTGTGTAAATGTATATCCACATTATACTTTCAATGTTCGATTGAATCTTTCAACGATAGCCGCTTTTCTTGAACTATATGTAGAAAAATACTCTATCTTTTGACTTTTAAGCAAGTCTTTCACACCCACATTGTAAAATTCCTTTCCTTTGTCAAACTGTACAACGTTAGGATACTTCCCGAATCTAGATTTAAACTCTTTTAGTACATGATTGACGGCTTTTGTCATACTCTTAGTGTCTTTTTTATAAACAATTATGGCAAATGCATATCTACTTAATACTTCAACGTAAGTTAGGATCCAAGAATATCCTTTGCTCTTACTACTTAGTTTACTCATATCAACGAGATCCATTTGTACTTGACCAGCGAGGTTATTTACATAAGTCTTTGTGGTTTTGTGTTTTTTGACTATGTGTTTGTATCTAGTATAAGTGTCTTGGGTTTTAAGCCAACTTCCTATTTGTTTTCTGGTCACGTTAAGTCCAGCTTCTAACACTTTTTGGTAGAGTTTTTCTGCTGATTGATATCCTGTTTTAGGATCATAGTATAAGTTTCTAAGTTCTTGTTCTTTGGAAAACGTGTTCATGTATTTAACAAACATTTACTAACGTACATAAAGTTCTAGTAACACAGATCCGATGTCTACATCACGTTTGTTTGTTGTTACGTCAAAAGTAAACTTTTCCCAAATACCGTTGCAAACTGTGACCTTGCTTTCGATGTCTTTATAATGAGATACAGAACCGTTTAGACTTTGTTTCTAGTAATTGATAAGGGTAAAAAAGCAGAACTTCTTTTTCCATTTGTATCAAAACATGTAGACTTGTTAACTAAGTCACAACAAACACTTACGTAACGAAGTCCATCGTTGATGTCACATTCGTTTTCACTTTCTACCCACTTTGTTTTTAACAGCGAAACCGAGTAGTAGCCCAAAATCTTCAAGATTAAATTCATCACTTTTACTAAATATCTTAGTCTTGTTTGTGTATGGAATTTTCTCAAGTTTAATATCATATTTGGCTAGTTCTTTTTTAATGTCATTAAACGTCAAGTACCCAGCCGGAAGCAAAATTAAAGCATCGTCTTTTGAGATGTAGTTGTTTTCTTTATCTATTTAGTTTTTCTAATTCAAGTAGATCATCGCTGACTTGAGGAATAACCTAGACCTACAATCGTCCACAAAATATATTGAGACTCTCGAAATTTACTCCCTTCCCACCCCAATTTCCATGTTGGAACGCCCATCGTTTGCGAGAAAAGGATAAACTGACATTAAAGTAACAACACCATTCTTGCCGGCAAATTTCTAGAGTCCAAAACTTAGATTTAACCATGTAATTCTTGACAACAACATTGAAATAGGGGGAGGGTTTTATATGTCTCAGATACTTTGTGGACGATTGTAGATGTTGTTTCAATTTTTTTGTCTATATGAAGTTCTTTATGATTATTGTTAATAAACACAGTAAGTTTATCCATTTATTTAAACACGTTTTTGACATTAAATAAATGAATAACTTTAACTTCTACAAAGCTGTAAATGGCAATAACTACGAGAAAGCAATGTCTATTGTGGAAACGCAAAGACAAAAACTACGTGATGAATTTGTTAAAAAGTATCCAGGTGCTGACCTAAGCAAGTTTGAATTTAACATTATAGTTGATCCTGACGACTCCTTGGTTGACAAAAGATTAGGCTATGACGTCACAAAAAGTTATGGAAAATGCATTACTTCAGAGACGTTCAAAAATAAGTACTATTGGTCTTTATACTGGACTCCTAGAATTTGGAATTCCCGAGGAACAATTACAGGGTTGACCATTTCCGACAACAACACCTCAGACTTTGACAATTTTGACACCTACGTAAATGAGAATTATAGTTTTGTGGGGAGTTTTGAACCACTAAACGTCAAGTCGGAAAATCCCACAAGTAACATAACGAGTTCAAAGTTTAACTACCTCGAAGATCCTTATTTTACAAGTTTAGTTGCTGCTTATGTTCTATTTTACAAGTCTGGAATGAGTATGGAACACATTACTAAACCAAACCAACCTAAGATTATCTCAAGTATCATGAGGTATCATTTCTACTATCATATGAAGAGATTCTTAAAATACCCAAACAAACTCAAAGTTTATGTCAACAAGGATGACATGAAACTTATACAAACAAATATACCAACAAAAAAGATTTAGAAATACAAACTAAAACATACCAAGGAGTCATTAAGTTATTTCTTACAAAAACACGACAAAACAAAGGTAAGGAAATATCACTACATTTTCCCAAAAAATAACAGAACGATGGGAATTTTAGGGATTGGTTATGAATACGTTGAAAAAATAATTCCAAAGTCTGAAGATTCTGATTGGAAATCATTCATTAAGCAAACTTCTGATGGCCTTACAAAAACAGGACAAAAACTTTTACAACAAGCTATAGAAAGTTTTGTTTATTGTGCTCTTGGAGCTCAAGCTAAGACAAGATGGTCTATAGTTAACAAAGGAGCGAAAAGTAGTCAAACCCAAGACGTTTTTCATAAACTAGTTTAAAACACTATAATTTAAGACGATCCAACAGTAACAATAAGTAATATAAGACAAGCTATCCGGGACATAAACGTGGTGCTTAATATGGCAATTAAGTTTAATTCCAAGTAGTATGATAATCCTTTCCAAACCTGTAGATGGATTCAATAACACACATACTACTGCTACTAGTTCTATGAAATTCGGTAAAAATGAAAATGTTAATCAACCTAAAAATAATTTAGTTAAACCTAAAAATAACTTAAATCTTCTGCAACCTAAAACTAAAGTTATGCAACCTAAAACTAAAAATAACTTAGATCTTATGCAACCTAAAACTAAAGTTATGCAACCTAAAACTAAAAATAACTTAGATCTTATGCAACCTAAAACTAAAAATAACCAAGTCTATTTTGAAGCCGCTAGTTTATGTTTGTATTGGACTTGTCATAGCAAAATTTCTCATTTAAATAAATGGCATTAAGTTATGGTTACGAACCAGAAACTACGCAAACAGACGTTGAAAAACAGCTGTGTATAAAAACATACTTGCATAACTTCTCCTATGAGACTTTACATCGAAAAGTAGGTTGGAATAAACCAAAGACTTTAAACGATGGTTATCCAGCTACGTCAATTTACCTACCAGATGTTAACGACAAAATGAAAGTAACGTTACTTAATCACATGTTTGGCAACGATAACGTCATCATAAACCTTAGGGTTAAGTAAGCAACTCTTGCATACATAAAAAATGGTTCTAAACAACAAAAAGAAATCAAAACAGTAAATATAACTGTTGGGAATTTAATTAAATTTGGAGATTATCAATCTGTTCCATTAGGTATTTCGGTTTATCTTAAGGAACAAGTTACAAATGTCAATAATGTGGTCATGTTTTATGTTCATATTTGTAAAACAGCTGGCGGAAACTATGGAAATGAATCTAAACTTAATGTTGCTGTGGAAACAATTACTGAAGTGTAACAACAAATTGTTAAGAGTTTACTTGGCCTAAAACGAAGGAGACTTATAGTAAAACAGTTTTTACTTGGCTGAAATCAAAGGAGACTTACAGTAAAAACGTTTTTACTTAAAACTTACTAAAAGTTTACTTGTTTGAAATCTAAGTAAGTTTTAAGTAAAAACATAGTAAATAAATGAACTCTCAAAAACTAAAAGTTATGCAAAAACCTGACGTTGTTGCGCAAAAACTTACTACGGAAAACAGGATCAAAGATCCTAAGAAAGTAGAAGCTTGAAAAAGACTCGCTGAGATATCTCGTCAAGCCAAACTCGCAAAAAAGAAACATCTAGAAAAACTTGAAACACAAGAAAACGTACTGATGACACAATACGGGTATTTCCCAGTAGTAAGTATGGTGGTAGTTATATTTGGACTTAGTTTACTTTGGTACCGCAAAAAGGACAACAAACCTAAAACTGAAGAAAGAAAACCACTTAGTCCAATTCTAGAAGAACCACAATTAGAAGTTGAACAAGATACATTTGACTAATCAAAGCTTAAACAAAATATTTATTAAATAAATGAGCGCTAACAAAACCGAACTGGTTAATCAAATTTACAACGCAGCTGTTCTTACGCTGTTAGCTGTGGGTGTTTTTACTATTTTTAAAAAAGCTTTTGAAGAACCTCTGGGTACACCACAAAGTGTAAACGGAACAATGAAAAAAAAGTGTTTTAACCGTGAAACTGCTAGAAAAGACAAAATCGTTAAATTACGTCAGGAACTCTCCGATGCTAATCAGGACATTAATACTACAAATGAAGCCTTGGAAAAACTTAAAAACTTAGGCTTAAGTTGGGAAAGAAAACCTGTTTTGGATGACTTTTACAAACCTAGTAATGAAATGCAAGAATATCAACATATTGCTTTTGGTATTATTGGACTAACAGGAGGTTGGATTCTAGGTAAAACATTTGGTTACCGAACGGCCCAAGTTTAAAACAACTAAGACAAAAGCTAAAGATCTCGGAATTAAAAACACTAGTAAAATGAATAAAGATCTAGTGTGCAAAGCTTTAGAAATCGAAAAATTACCAAAAATAAATAAGTATGAAACTTTTTGTCGAGAACAAATGAAAAAACCTAGAATTGTTAGAACGATTCACGTAAGCAGTGGATGGATAGAAGTTTTTCCGAGTATAAACAAAGCTAGTCAATTCTTTGGGATAAATCCAGGATGTATTAAACAAGCTTATGACAGAAATAAAATTTTAAACGTCCACGAAGACACTTAAAAGATTGATCTTGAACGACTGCCTTGGGTTTAGAAACTCTTAAGAGTCGCTTGTTTTCATGCGTAACTTGAGCTCAAGTTACGTATGAAAATCTTTTTTTGGCTTAGTTTAAACTGTAGTGTCCGTAAGATAAAGTATTTACTCCGTCGGGGAGTATGACTCTCTTGTCATTTCCTGAACTCAAAGCTATTTTTTCAATTTGTTCTGTGTATATCACGTGTTTTCTTGATCTTATGACGTTCATTGAACGTGTTTGTGGTTTCCGTGTGAATAAGCAGTTTTTGTAATCTTCAAAACGAAGTGTTTTGTCTTTGACTGACTTCTTTAATCCTTTGCACTTCTTGTCTTTGACGCTTACTCTGTTCACTTCTTCTTTTTGTAACTGTAAATTTTACTTCTAAGTCCAATGAACTCCATAATTTGGACTCCTCCTGTTTCATCTTTAAAAACACCTGTGTTTTTCTTATTTAAACCTTTCTTGATATGAGGATTATCAACGAGTGTTTCTGAGGTGTCAAATAGTTTTTCTAAGTCTGGGGAAATATCCTCGTAAAAGTCTTGTTGAATTTCATAACAAAGTGAGTCTGTATCTGTGAATAGTAATTTTGCTTTGTCAGCGTATTTCTTTTTTATGTAGTCATAGTGAAAGTCATACATGAGTGATTTTGAAATGTCTAAAATTGACATTCATAAGTAGATTGGCTTGTTTACAGTGATGTTAGTTTTATGCATATGAATTGCTACTAAGTTTTCAGAGAAAATCGTGAAAATTTTTTAATTTGGTATTTTGATAAGTTTTTCAAGTTGTTCTGGGCTATTTACTAATTGTATGTCTACTCTATTTCGGATATTTTCCATCGTCTTTTTGAAAACACTGCTATTCATAAGTTTAAAGAAGTCTTTCTCGAACTTATTCTTAGCTTTGGACCTTAGGTTTGTGTTGAGTTCTATGTAGGATTTTAGCCAGTTGGGTTCTTTGAATTTAATCCCCTCGTGAATCTTTGTGAGTACTAGTCCTTTTTTTAAGTACTTTTTGAGAATTTCGTGATGAACTACATAATCTTTCTTAGAGTTCAAAGTTGGTATTAGTTTATCGCTTGGGATGTCACAATCTTTGGTTTTTATTTTCTCGGGAGCAAGAGGATAATCATTATGAAGATCATGAAGACTCTCAGGACATTCCAAGTCTACTTTAAGTATACAACCCTCGCCGACTGGAAGACTCTTCCAATTTTTAAGTTCTTCTTTATTCATCGATTTAAAATCACTCGTTGAAAGTTTTTGCATCATAGCATATTCATTCAAGTTATTTACATCTAAGTAAGGTATAAAAACACTTGGTCCATCTGGATCAAAATCTCTTAGGTATTTGTTATTTGCTTTTGAGTATCTTTTTGTCATCATGGAAACTCCTCCTCTTATTCTTTTTTCTATCCTTAAGTACATGTCTTGCTGGTAAAGTAGTTCTAACTTAACTTTTGTTAATTTCAATGCCGCATTCTAAACTAAGCCTGGACTCGTGTAGTACCAAGTGGGATCAAGATTATAATAATTCATACACATTTTTCTGAGAGATTCAAATACATTGGAGAGTAATAAAACGTCAATTTTTAGATATAAGTTATGGTAATCCCTCATTGACTTCATCTGAAACTTGGCCCAAACTGTTTGCGCGTGGGCGTAGTCAGAGTCTGAAATTTGCTCTTCATTAAGTCTACTGTAGAATTCCTCCTTTGAAGGAAGTTGTGTTTCATTTAGTTTTTCTGGTGAGTCCATGTGGTCATAAAGGAAAACCCCTTTCCTTAAGAGTAGATCTATATGGTCTGGGAAGTATCTTTTCAAGTTTGTCATTTTTGACTTGTCTAAATTATTTATTAGGCTAGCCAAGCTAAAACTCATGAATTTGAATGAGTCTATAAATCTTAGTTATCTTTTAACTTCTACAACTTTCCCTGGGTTGTCCTTAGGTCTAAATGTGTCCACGATGACGTCTTTTGTAAAACTAATGCAACGTTCTTCTGTCTTTGGAATACAACTTACATTTCCTTAAGTGCCTCCTAGCGCATTTATAAATAAGTGGCTGTCGTATCCTTAGAGATTGTGGAAAATTACAGGTATGAAATTTGGCTTTTTAAGTTTCAGGTTACACTGATTGTGTGCAGCTCCTCTGTATTTACCTGTATAGTGACAATGATCTCTAACTTTAACTTGACCAAACTCCTTATTACACTTGTAGCAACAACTTTCGTTTTCATGGTGTTTTTTGTCTGCATCTGTGAAGATTGTTTTCTTTTTAGACTTAAACGTGCTTGGAATGAACCCTTGTTTACACTGCGCGTGAGAAGCCCCTAAATACTTACTTGTTTTTTAGCAAAAGTCCGCAAATCTATTTTCACCAAACTCGGTACAACATACATAACAATTAGTAGATTTCTCGTGGTGTTCTTTGTCTAACTTCGTGAATGTCATTTTCTTTGGATATTTAAACTTTTGAAATATTTGTTTCATTTCTTCTTCTAGCTAGCCTACGCGTAGACTCGATTTGAATATCAAAAAGAGTCTACGCATCGCTATCGCAAAGCTTGTTCAGTCACGTGGATTTCCCCAGAAATGCGGGGAAGGTCTCTGATTGGTCCGTCGCTAAATATTCGTATACAATGATAATTTATGCTAAATGCAAAATCTGTTCAATATTCACTTCCAACACGGCGTTTATAGTCGAGCGTGAGAATCTTCAAGGAGAGCATTTTGAAAAGCAAAGTCTTTATAAAGAACAAAGGCATATCCTGGTACAGGCTACGGAGAGTTAATTTCGTCTAATTTTTTTCAATTGTTGACTCTGTGTTTAAGTAAATTCAAACAATCTCGGCAAATATGTTTCAAACTAGGTCGCACAACAAAATGTAGGCTTTCGATTTCTGCTGTACTGTTAAAATTTCTTTTACCTCGTACCAGATTAACGTTGCCTTCCTTTCTATCTCTAACAAACACGGAATGGAGGCTGGAGCCACCACGAATAGTGATAATAATAATGGACAAATTGAACATGCTTGGCGTCGGCCACAGCCTCGGCTCGCATTGTATTAGCGCATGTCGGCATAAATTATCATTGTATCCGAATACTTAGCGACTGACCAATCAGAGACCTTCCCCGCATTTCTGGGGAAATCCACGTGACTGAACAAGCTTTGTGATTGCGATGCGTAGACTCTATTTGATATTCAAATCGAGTCTAGGCGTAGGCTACTTCTAGCTTATCAACGAACACTTGTGTGATGACTTCGGTTTCAGACTTTTTCGTGTATATTTCTAATTTTGGCTTGAAAACTTCGTCATCAAAACATTTAACGTAATAACAGAATCCGCTTGGTGTATGTTCTTGATACTGTAACGTTCTTTGACCTAACTTTTTATTTATTGACGTTGTAAAGCATTCAAAATCACCATAAACTGCAAATGGAACTTGAATTTGGTGTTGATAATTCTGGAATTTAACAAATGAGTCTTTCTGGAAGAATTGTCTTTTCACCATTATAATTTGAGCAGTATTCTTGATGATTTTGTAGTAGGTCTTCTTTTCCACAGTGTTGAAGACAGTTGTCACGTATGTAAATTTTACGCTTTGTTTTTGTAGCTTGATCTTTTATTAGTCTACTCATATTACTAATTACAACGTAATGTTTGTTTTCTAAAAGAAAGAGTCTTATGTCTGGGGTTTTGTGGATATCTACTAATGGAAACACTTTGTTGTTCTCGTAACCGAACAAGTTTATCTTTAAATCGTTTTGTCTTTCAAGCTTTTTAATGTCTTCAGTTGGAGTTGGAAATTTGATACCTTTCCAATTTAGTGTTTCTGATCGTTCTCTTTACCAAATTGTAATTTCTCCACGATTTTTCTCACCAGGTTTTGTAAATAATGCTATTGTAACCGCCCATTTAAAACATTATTGATCTGAATTATTCGGATTTATAACTGCTTTTCTAGACATCAATTGTTTTGGTAGTTCTATGTAAGATTACCCTTTTAAAGCTTTGTACCTAGAAACGTTAATGATTAACTTTATTATATATTCAAATTGCCACCCAGATCCTTGTTTTTGTTTCTTGACAAATGAAGTTAACATTTTATTTACCATTTTTTTGTAGGTTTCACTCACGTTTGTTCCTGGAAGGATTCTATGATTCACTGAACTAAAATGATCATTGTCTTGAGACCTTATTTCATCAGTAGCTGGATCTCTTTTTATCATAGAACAAACTAATACCAGTTCAACTTTGTTGTTCGCAAGGGTTTTTAACAGGTTAATTATGGGGTTTTTAACTCTGGTTCTTAGCCAAAACTCAGGATCATAGTCATGTTCTCCTTTAATTGTATAAGTTTTTAATCTTCCTTGTAAAACTTCTTTTTCAAGTTCTGGTTCTGGGACTTTACTCGTGGGCGTGTATAGTTTCATAATTTGCGTTTTCATTTTGTTGTAACTAGATGAGACTTTAGTTTTTATATTCTCAGGCGTGTAATCCACTTGCCAGTTCTAGAACTCATTTAACTTCCCCCTCATTAAAGTTCTAGGTTTTGGCGTAGGTTTTGGTTTATGTTTTATATATTTTGTTGGCTTAAGCGGAGGAATTCCTATATCTTTTAGGTCTGTATCTAAAGGATTTAAGATATACTCCTGCCCACCAGGCTTTATTTTATAACTTCCCTGTGGTTTTCCTACACTATTCCTAGCTCTCTGAATTCCACAAAACCTATCTAATGCTTGTCTAGCTGAAGTATTTGGTCCAACTGACTTTAAAGCATCAGCATTTGATTCATTTATGTATAGCGTTTGTTGACTTTGATTTATTAACTCACCATCTCCTGATCCTTAGTAGTTCTCTTTTGATGAAGGTTTTCCACTTATTCTTCCAGTTAAAGTTTCATCACCTTTTATTACCCCACGTTTTGGTTTTGGGATCTCCCAAGCATCAGGCTTTTTTATTTTTTCTGTGGCAATTTTCTTCTTTCTTTTTAACGCCGATTCTAAATTAACTTTAGGCTTCTTCTTAGGACTATTATATAATTTAGCTTTCTCAAAGATGTTAGGTTCTTTATATACTGGAAGACCTCCATACTTTGTTCTTTGATGGTTGTTTTGATGGTTGTTTTGTTGGTTGTTTGACATATTTTTGTTCTTACTATATATCGTTGAATTATTTTGTTCAGTCATGTGAACAATATGTAAATTAGGTTTTAATTCAACTCTCGGTCTCGGTTTGTATTTATGCTTCCTTAAATATTCTAATTCATCCTCTTCTTTAAGCCATGTTCTTCAATCATCCTTCTTCTTCTCATCTCCAACTCTTTATTATCCTTCCCCTCCTGGTTCATTCGCCACTTAATTGGACCCTGTTTCTTTAGATGTTGTACTTCTCTATCATTTTCACTTATATCTTTATCTTCATTATCGATTATAGGGTTTTTAATCAAGTATTCTTTCACTCGTTCAGCAGTTTCTTTAATTTGTGTTGAGGGCTTCTCAACGCCAGCTATTCTTTTTGAATCTGTGTGTGCGGCCATTTCTCTGTGTTTGCCTAGATGTCTATTTACATAATTTGTTATTCTATCCACGGTTTTATTGTCATAATCTTCCTTATTTAAAGTTTCCTTAATTAAGGTTGTCTAGATATTTATGAATACTCTTTGGTGACTTTATTATTTTTCTATCTAATCTCTTAAGTTCACTTGATACTTTTAATGGTATATTTTCAAAGTTGTTTGTTTGATTGTTGTTCATTTTTGTTTTTTACGGTATATCGTCGAATATTATTGTGCACTCATGTGGATCAATATGCAAATTAAGTAGTGACTTAATTTGTGACACAACTTTTTAAGATGTGATTAGGTAGGTTTGGTTTGGGTAATTCCCTTAAGCTAAAACGCGTAAAAGTGAGCAGAGCTTAGCATGAGTTTCGTGGAATTTTACCTCATTAGCATAAATGATTGACAGGGCTAAAAACCGGTTTTGTCATCTTATAAAATTCTCGATCACCCATCATTTTTATTTTCTTACTTATACATCGTCGAGTTTTTTAAAAAACGTTTCTGTGCAGTCATGCGGGACAATATGCAAATTAGATAAAATGCGTTTTAGTTCATTAGCATAAAAGTGGGCGGAGCTTAGCATGAATTTCCTGGAAGTTTTCCTCATAAGCATAAATGATTAACAGGGCCAAAAACTGCTCTTTTCTATCTACTGGCGTGCTCTCTTCAATGCTCTCTAGTTATACCCTTGTTTTTTCACTGGCGCTTTACTTAAAACAATTAAAAAGCCTGTGCTAACATCACGACAATTGTCATCCAAAAATGATGTAGAAAGCTTTTCAAGTTGGTTGCACAGATGAAGGTCCGGGGCTAACGGGCCGAAAGCTTTGCAATAATAAATATATACATGGTGTACCCTCAAACAAAATTCTGATATTTTTGTTAAATAGTTCACGTAAAGAAGCACTGATATGTCCGGCACAATATTTTAATAACACCACTGTAATTCTATCAGGGCCAGTAGCTTTGTCCTCAATGATTGCTCTAAGTACAAAAAAACCTTCTGTTTCAGTTAACGTTAGATCTGGGATGGTTTCTAGAATAGTCGAATGGCCTTTAGGAGGAAACGGAATAGGGTCACCGTCTTTAGCATCATCAGATTTGGTGGAAAACACGGACACCGGACAAACGGACAACCGGACAGTATTTATTGAATTTACCTCAAAAAGGTGAAGATATCTTGAATAATTGATTGATTAACTTATCCGTAAATTTTAAAGAACCTTGATAGCCATATTTCTGCGTCGAAGTCTTTTTTACAAATGAAATTATACTACATGTATAGAAAAGAAGCTACTCATGTTTAAACCTCAAAATCATGTGCGCTACGGACTCTCATGCATACTTCAGTGAAACGATGAACGGATATTAATCTAAAAACGCCGATAATCGACTGTTTTCACGTAGATCGGTCATCGACTGCTTACCTGTCATTATCGGCCGTATATCGACCGTCCGATCAACATATATAGCTAACCGTTTCAATTTGTGCAGAAATACTGAATGTTTAGATCACTGAACTTTGCCTTATTTTTCCGATGTTTATGCACTAAGTTACACCAAAATGTGGGAACTTCCCATTACTAGCGCGCAAGTGGCCGCAGAGCCCATGTTGATTTTCAGGAAGAAGCTAATTGTAACGGAAATAGATTATCTTCGCTCAAAAATAGTAATTCTCAATATATTTGATTTTTTTTTCTTTCAAGCTTTTAATTTACTTTTAAACAACTGTTTAAATAATAGATCACTTTTAAAAGTGATCAAGTTATGTCAACTTAGATCGAAATCTCGAGCTCTCACTCAAATCATGTTGAGTCCATGTCATTTTGCTCGGAATATTAGATTTTCTAGATGTGGCTTTGAATTCGGACCTGAATTTCTTGCTATTAGACTTCAACATTGACGGAAGTGATTGAAAGTACTGCACGCGCTTTGTTTCGCGCTTTGTTTTTGACAAAGACTTTGTTTTACGTTGGAGATTACAAAACTTTTCCAAACGTTTTGGGCCTGATAAAAGTTTTGCCTTTTTCCTGCATGAATCTTTTTTTTAAAGAAGACGTTTGACTTTGCCATCAATCCATGGAGGACTGTTGCGTTGCTTGAATGTTTTTGCATGGCATGTACTTTGCGGCAACATCAAGGAAAATATTTTTTCAACGTCTCAATCTGGGTTGACATCAGTCGACTTATTAGGTGCTAGATTACATTTGTCGAGGGCAGCTAGAAAGCCCTGACCAATCAGCAATGTGCAAATTGAACGCAGTCCTGTTGCCGAATCCTCTGGGCTTAGAGGATGATACAAAATCGAAGAACGTTAGGTGGTCATCACTGGAGATTTCCAAGGATTTCGCTTAAAACACACGATAGATTGAAGTCGCGAGAGATACGCGCCTTGTTGTACTTCGAGGTTTCTTGCAGAAATAATGAAAACAAGTGAAGTTACTCCTCAAGGTGGCAGCTCGGCGGTGGATAGGAAACACATACTAAGCGTTTCTTAGAGTTTGTAAGGTCTACCTGAAGGGCAATTAGCTCCTAATGATCTGATTAGTCTGGGCAGGTTTTATTTGTACTTAGGGGCTGATTACATGGAGAGTTTTCAGCCCGGGCTGAGTTTCAGGCCAGTTAACCGGGCTGAAAACTCAGCCCGGTCTAACTATTAATCACTAATAAAAACAATCGCACGA
>JAODVQ020075784.1:0-17895 GCA_025400075.2 Phenganax stokvisi
TTATACCATATCCGCGTTTTACCCGAGAGGGTAAAACGCGGATGAGACCGAAAAAACGTGTTTTGTGCGAAAGCAGTTCATCCGTCCGTCCGTCCGTATCCGCATTTCACCCTAACCCAAAATGAAAATGGCAACTGCATTTAATGGCGGTAATTTTTGTTGTTTGGTACATTTTCTCAAGATTATTAGGGGTGAGCTCTAGCCCCCCCCTTGCCCTCCCAAGTGTCCACCATTGGGCCTTTCACTACCGCTAACACTACTTTTTGCTACCTAAGCTTATGTTTAATTGGTCCATCAATTAGAAAAGACGCATCTCATTGGTTAGTCTTCGCAAAGGTTACTCGTATTGGTAATGGAAGTCAAATCTGAACCTGTCTAATGCCTTGTACAGGACCGAAAACTGGTCGTATAATTGAATAAAAATATCTTTCTAATCGCGCAATTTCTTGGAAATCAAGACATGTTGCCAGTATATTAGGACTAAAAGAGTTTATTTAAATGCCTGATTAATGAACACTGGAAACAATTCCAAAATGGAGATTAAAACAACACATCAAAATAATCGCCAATACCAGTTTCATGGTCCACACGTCGCTCTCCTCGAACAAGTATGTCACTTAGTCTTCGATCCCCACTATTGATGGTATGTTCCAGTAGTTTACACATTGTAAGTATTCTATAAGAAAAAACAGAGATAGAACGCCTATATACCAGTGCTATATACTCGTCAAATGTTATACCTACCTAACTTTCGAGTCATAGATCCCATAGAATTCTTGCTGTCTCACGCACCAAATATTAACAACAAAATCCAGCGCAGACTTCCCAGAAGGATCAGGAACGTTAGCAAGAAAATTTAATGTTTCTTGAAGCCGATAATACATCAAGCTTATAAATACCATCATCAGAGACTGGAAGAAATAAGAAGAAAATGAACGTTAGAATTTAGATATAGCTAAACTGGAGCTCATCTATAATGATTGCAGTCAGCACATGTTTTGCATGAAAAGTTCGCGAATTATCCATCTTCTGAAAACTGGACTCTCTGTACAGTGGCAGACCACGTAACTTTTGAATAAAATTACAGTGATAAAAGAAGCAGTAAGCGCAATTTTTTTGATTGGAATAGTTTTTACCACGACAAATTAAGAATAAATCTTGTAATTATTAATCTGACATGTTGAAATTCCTGTCTTCTAACGTGATTGTACGCAAGCATAGTCTTGGAGAAGAAATCTTTGAATACAAAGCAATTTTCATTTAAAAGATTGAGAAAATCGATCAGTTTCGTGTAAAGCTTACTGTTATGAGTGCTTCATACATCTAAGTTAATTTCTGGCTATACACATGCACAGATCCTTTAACTTTACAATAGTAGAACATACCTGAATGACAGTTAGTGTATCAGATTTCTGTAATTTACTCAGAGTTTCTCGTAGAATAACGTCTAATTTCTCTCCTAAATTGTGTCCTACCTAAATAGACAAGTAAATTAGAAACTACTAAGCATATATCTATGACGCGACTAGGTCAGAATATATATAGGTGTACAATAACTTCCACACGCTTATTGAGTACATGGAGCTTTAGGAAATGAAGTAAAATAGTATAGAATCACCAATGCCACAAAAAAATGAATGCTCGTATACAAACAGAAAAACATGAGCACCCTTCACCTTCGCTAGCAACGACCAGAAGACACTCTAAAACTGATTGTCTCCACCAATGTGTTTAGTACGGGAATTATTGCATGTTTTTATTACTTCAGTTGTTTTATAAATTTAGCTTGCACGTTGCATATGAATGTCATCACTAAAACAGTTCAAACTTTACTAGGTCCTTCCTATATGCCCAAGTCAAGTCTGGAAACGTCGTTCAAAATTCATGTGAAGCGTTTGCTCACCCACAAATAAGCAAACAAGCAAGCAAACAGATACGTAGGAGTGACATTTTCACCTTCCTATTTTGCTCTGTTTTAAAAACACTATACACCCTAGTTCAAACCTAAACTTTTCTATCATGGCTAACTAATCAGAAGCATATAACACGGTTTGTCCCAAAACTAAAAATGACGCCAGAAAAAATACTACGCAATATGCAAAACTTACTTTTTTAACTAGAATTATTATAAGTTTTCCAACAAAGACTGACGCATATTCAGATATATTAGGATGCAGAAGATGTGATATGACTTGCAACACGTAAGTTATCCCACTATTAGAAGAGCTGTCGTGCCTGAAATAATCAACAAGTACATTGTTAATTAAAATGTATAAACTTATTTCAATACTTAGAAAATATTAAACATTTAAAATAAATTACCAATTCATAAGCTGTTCAGAACCTTTAGACACGAAGGCACGGACACATTCTCCACCACTCTAAAAACAGTAAAAACAAATGTTCACAAGTGTTTCAGACCATGCCTATGCATAATAAGTACTGCATATACAGCAACATATACTATATGCTACAGTGGCGTATTTAGCCATAGCGTTTGGACTATGGCAACGCTAACACATCAGTTTTTACCAAAGGCAAAGACCATGAATTACTAAGGAATCGAATGGGCAAGTACTTGAAAATTAGTATGGAAGAACAAGTTGTGAAGGCCTGTTCACGCAAGCGATTTTTGCAGCGATTTTCTTCGTGTTGAAGAATGTGTGGACATCTGGCGAATATCCTTGATCCAATAATTTCGCCAATGCACTCGTAAGCTAATCGGCTCTATCACGTACGCTAAGAGGAGAAAAATCGCGACAGCAAAAATCGCTCGGGTGCGAACGGGCCTTAATGACCAGATGCGAATAGCTGTTTACCAATATTTGAGTTTTTGCAACACACATACACGCATGCGAAAGTTTAATTTGTACTAAAACCCATCTTAAAAACAACCGCAAGAAGAGTTGTAGTTCTTGTTTTTTCTTCTCAGAAACTATAAAACTGAACGAATTAAATTTTCACGAGCGCGTACGAGCGTGTGCGTTTGAAACGCGTATCACGAAAGCAGCCAACACCATACTGCATGCAGCAATAGCAAAATAAGATGTAGACTTTGCTGCACGTGGTCTCCAGCCATATACCTGTAGTACGGCGTTGTCATCTGAACGCAAAATAAAAGCAACCACAGAAGGAAAGACATTATTGACGAGGGCATCGGACAACACTGAAGAACTTCCCCGAATTATATGACACAAAACATCTAAGGCAATCTAGTGAACAGAAACAACGTGTGATTGCTGCAATCCTGGTCAAAAATGAGCCAAAGCTCACATATTTTAATAGTTTTTTCCATTATGTGAAATTCTGATTGGGATAGCATCAACAAAAGCCTCTATCCCTGCCATTAATCCTGTCCTAGGCCTGGATAACATTAATCCTGTCATAGAGCTGCATAAATTTTCATCCTGCCCTGGAAATGAATTATCTTTAGTCCTCGGGAGTGAATTAATTTTAATAATTTCACTGACTTAAATTTGATGTAGTCCAGAGAGGCCTTCACCAGATATCACGTCCACTGTATGACCAGATTGTACCGTTTTGTTAATGCTTTATTGAAAGAAAAAATACCCGCTCTCTCGCCGCATGCTATATCCTCTATATTATATACCCACGTGACCACAAGGTCACCAATCACTACACTACACAGATCACGAAATATATTTGGCCAATTTTCTCATCAATCATTAATGAGTAGGATGCATACTGTATACTATGCAAGGTGGCTCAAATACAAAGGTAATCGAACTTCATCGCGTTGTTGTAAGTGAATTACTCGGCTTGTGAACAAAATAGTTGCATATCCAAAAAGATCACGCTTTTATCTGTTGAACGACACGTCTTTCATGCCAAATGGAGAAAAAGTGAGGAAATAAAAATTCATAAGAACTCCTAGTCAGAATCATATTTTCACATCTGTGCTTCTTCAAAGCAGTACATAGCAAAAGGAAAAGCAATGAATCACGAACGTGTTATACCTTCAGTTGGTTTTATATAAAAATTAGTCGTGCTTAATATGCAGGTAGTTTAATGAAGCGAAATTTATCAACTTAACTAAGTCCCGAAAAGAGTTCATCATCAATGGTTTTAGATCCATTTCTCAAAGGTGAAAATATGCGATTCCGACCAACAATTTTCATTGGACTCGTACTTGCTCATGTTTTCTCCATTTGGTGGGAAAAACCAGTCATGCAAAATTTCGTTTACATGCCGAGTATACACGTACATTGACGCGCTGAAGTTCGATTACCTTTTTTTGACACAACCTGTACTTACTGCTCCAATACCAGAAGGAACTTTTTCTTGGGGTGCTTCAAATAAACTCACTAAAGTTGGCAAGAACCTTTGCTGGAGAAGCTGTAATAAACATAGGGACAACGTTCTTCAATCTTGGTAACCTCGATTGGTGACTTCAGAGGTTTTATGCCCGTGGTCATACATGAACAAGCATGCATTCCTGTAAAAAAAGAAGGTTGATACACTACAACAGGTTTAAATGATCAAACTTACCGGAAGACAAGCTTCATTGTACGCCAATTCTTTAAAAAGACCTTCTATTAATGGACTTAACTGTAGATCTTTAAAAACAGAAAATGAACATTGCAAGGCTCATTCACAATATGGACATCAGCAATAGAAATGGTTAGTGTTTAGAATAACAGTCAGGGTCTGATCAGACGTAAAAAAAACTTTTCGGTTGCTTTTAGGGCCATTGGTATCCGTCAAAAACTTTGATTCATCATTCGTACTACAGTTACCGGCAACAAGCTTTCTGTATAAACTAAATACATAATTCCTAGCAATTAAAACAGAGAAGCAAAGCAGCAACGTTTTACAGGACAAGACTGACGTGAGACGAAAAAAAGTTAAGCATGGGTTGTGGGATAGAAAGCCACGGTGGAAATAGACTATTTTAAGCCGTCATTCAAAGCGGCACGAAACTTTTGCCTGTTTCTTGTCTCACCTCTTTTCATCATACATAATCTGCTTGACATTAGTTTTTAACAGATTCCAACAGTTATTTATGTCTTTTAGATTTAAGGTGCGTTCTTCGACTTCAAGTTTTTATGCATAGAATTCCTCACGAAACCCTGACTAAGACTTCCTCTTTTCGATTAACAAAGATCGCAAACCATCTTTTCTCTGATCAACAATAAATCGCGATCATCTATCTATCGACTCCATTTAGGAATTAGTGTTTGTATTTTCCGCCATATTTGCCGTGTTTCATACAACGTCAAAACAACTAATTTCACGTCGGCGACCACAAAACACACAACGCAGGCCGGAAGTAAAAGAAACTTCCGCTTACCGTTGCCGTTGTGGCTAATGCTCACTAAAAAAGGCGGATGTCATGTACGTAGCTCAGGAAACAGCAGTACTGATAAACACAATAAGAACTCCACAAAACATATGTGATGTACATAACCATGCATACTTGAGTCGAAATGTGCGCATTCCAAGTAATGTTGTCCACACGCACATTACCATGAAATGAGAGTATGGTCATGTAATGTTTTCATCGCGAAATTACCAAGCCCAAAACTTACCATTGCCATGTTTCAAGAACAGCGCTATTACCAGAGGGGAAATCTTCTCTTCCCAAGAAGCTGTCAGCTCTTTATTCATCTACATAAAGAAAGGTGGTAATGCATGTACTGTACAAGGAAGGGCCCCTCTCCTGTGACGAGTAAAATTATTTGGAGTTGGACAGTGAAAATAAATATCAATTTAGCAGTCATTTTACTAAATGAAGAAATGTAAAAGACTCATTTGTTCGTTTCGCAAATCTAAACTGTAGAGCCCATTTTCCACTAGGCAGAATTTTCTGCGCGGAAAATTTATCTAACAAACTGATTTGCTAGCAATATTTCGCCGCGAAATGTCTTAAGCGAATAAATCATGTCGCTAGATTTATTTTCCGCAAGGAAAATTTCGCGTAGTAGGGAACGGGCGTCAAGGAAGGCATCTAAATTTGCACGCGCCGAACCAATCAATTCTCTGAACACATAATTTTTGTCACTCACACTGATCACAATTGATAAAGTTTCCAACACCAACGAAAGAGCATCTTCTCGATACTGAGTTGACATATTGATCAAGCTGTTGAGTGCTTCTGGTAGATAGGAGTTAATCAACGCAGAGTTACCGCTTGATTTTAACTGGTCACAGAATCTAAGAAACATCGAAGAACAAGAATCATTAATTTCAAATCGATTAGTTTGTCAATACAGTTGCATGCAAAGTATGGTTTATATTTGTTTATGGCTTATATATAGTCACTTTGCAGCGTATAAGCTGAATTACGTAAGTATTTGCAATGGTTTTCTACATTTTGTATATGAATATATATTACCTTGCACTGTCTATTTTTACAAGAATCATATTTACTTCCTAATTTGTCTATGACTCATGACGAATTTGTCATTCTTGTATTACATCAGTACTGGTCAATTGCTCAAGTAAAAACTCGCCTCGCGTGAATACGAACAGTATACAGTAAAGTAAAGTACAGTACAGTAAAGTTGAGCACAGTACAGAATAGTACTGTATGTGAGAATGGTTAGGTACTGCATTTTGAATGTAGTGCTATCAATGATACCTCAGCAAGAGTGCAGCAAAAGTAGTAGAAACATCAAGATTGCTTATCATATTTTTCGCCCCAAAAACTTTGCTTGTTTTGTTGCAGTAAAAAAAATTTGACTGGTTTCTAAACTACTCCTGAAGTACCGAAATTATGACGTCATCAAGACAAATGAGAGCCAAGACAAATGAGAGGAAATGTTTGGGGCAACAAAACCGAGGCTCATGCCATGTTGAACCTCTATATTAAACATGAAACACAGTATTCACCCAAAAGTTGCGCGAGCAGCTCCAATTCGAATCGCAGGAACTTGATTTTCGTGTAAACCACTGACAGTGCCTTGAAGAAATCTGCAAGGAGAATTTGTTGAGGGTCATGAACGACACTGCGTTGCTTCGATGTAAAACTGTACCCTTTCTAGCAAATATTAACCAATCCATCGCACAAATCCGTCACTAAAGCTTCGTACAAGTCCGTCCATTACTTCATGAGATACTTTGCAAACAAACAATCAAAGAAATAAACAAATAAACAGAGAAGCAGGTGACATTTTCTCGCCAGAGGTCAAGACTTTTTTTCATTCTGATGTTTAGATGATCTAATACCGAATTAAACAAAACATAACAATTTTCTGACGCACCTCGCTAGTAATTCTGGATGCATGTCACGCGTAAATCTGCTACTAAACCAAAGAGCACGACCAATAAGAAATGGCGATGCTGCAGAGAAAAATCAAACAATGGTTTACTGATACATAGACATGTGGCACAAGATTTAGCTATACACTCGTAGAAGACCAAAACAATCGGGAAAAAGTACTTTGCCTTAGAATGCTCTGAATACATGGGAAAGAAATAACTTTTACGCCAATCATTTTGTTATTTATTTGAGCAGGACATTTTGCAATGGAAGATAGAATTACCAAGATAGCGCAATACTTTCATACCAGAATCCTTGTAGGTACCTTGACTTACCTGATATGTCAAGAGAAGGTAGTACAACTTCAGTCAAAAATCTTGTAATGTCAAATTGCAGTTCGCCTTTAGAAACCTTCTCTGATATGAGATACTGAATAGAACCGACTGCTAACATACATGATTCATCAATCTTCCACCTACGTATTAAAGTACAAATATTACTCTACATCCTGTTGTATTTTTATACTAATTTTAAGCACTTCGCAATTTTGCTTTTGAAATGAAAAGTCAATATTCCAGTTGATAAAGTAGTTCATAAAATAAAGTGCCACAAGTCTTCTTCTTTTACTGATAGAAAAATTAAAACACCATATGTTTTTGATACACTTGGTACAGTTTGGACTGATTAGGGCAAAAGGGAAAGTTTCGTTTCTCACCAGAATTCTTCCCCAGACTGCTTTGCTAGCCGTGATTCCTGCAAGTGTTTGGATAAAGCGTGGACCAAGCAAACTGCAGTCTCGTCTTTCATTTCTGCTGCAAGAGACTAGAGCAATACGATCATGTTCCAGTTAGTTATTTCATGACCATCAATAATTACAATATTGTCGGAGAACCATTGGTTGATTCAGCAGGAGAGCAGAGGCAAGAAAGTTATGGAAACAATGTACGCTGGTAAAAAAATACAATTTACGGAGTTTATTGTCGCCGAAAGCCCTGACGTTCTGACAAATGGTAGAGGAACAGAGGTAAGAAATGAAAATGAACAAACCAGCAAGAGATTTTGAGCAGATATTCTGACAGAAAAAGAGAATGTATCGTCATCTTCATCCTCAACAAATCTGTTAGGATCTGAAGACCATGCACATGCCTGGAAGTAATGGAGAAAATAAATTTACAATTTCTAGCAAATAAAAACCAGTTTTAAATCACTAGCCAAAAACAGCAATGAATGATGAGCTATTAGCTTGTCACTTTGTATCTTCAAAGCGAATCCGTTCCGTTTTTTAGTGCTGATTTGCTAAAGCAGTGGGTGCCGTAAAATCAACATGCTACCATCTTTTTCGTTGTAACGTCAACTGTTGTCAGTAGTGCAACCAACCATGCAGCAAGGTCATACATGTTTACATTGTCTTTGATTTACTTTACTCTAGGTTCTTAATAAGCGCTGTATGATTGGTTTTCATGTTTATCCATGTTTAGCAAAACACAAACCTGATCTTCAGTGATCTCCATATAGACGAGTAGAAAATACAATAATTGTTCTAAATGAGTTTTTACAACAGCTTTAAACTTCGATGATTCCACCAAAGCATGAATAAAATCAAACACGTGAAAGACAACTGTTTCAAACCCAAGCACTTCACCTGAAAAAAGATTAAAGATAAAGACAGCGTTAAGGAAATGCTAGAAACTGAAACGAAGCAAGATACAGTACAATTTCTACTGGTGCATGCATGAAATGTACACCACTTGTTTCAAGAAAACATAATAAACACTACACAAAAGCTTTGTACTGTGACTCGATAACAGTGGAAATGATAGTATGGCCGCCAACACATGTTGCCTTCATCACCATTAAAATCAAACTATACTTTCACGAAAGAGTTTGCAAATACAGCAACTGTCATCTACGTTACCGTCAGAATCAATGGGGTCGTCCGCATCTTCAATATAGTTAATCACAGTCTTATGATAACGATCAGCTCCTTGAGTCAAGGTATTCCAAACGTGAGGCAAAATATCGCCAAGAAAAGGAGCCATTTCTTTAGGAAAGTATGTGATCAAAGATGCTAAAGCCTTGAAAATAATCCACCAAATAAAAAATTGTAATTGCTGCTTTTGCAGTTTTCTAAGGTCACAAAGAGCCCAACACTATTTACGTTGATTTGATGGTACAGTAAGATATTCTGTTCAGGAAATGGCAATCTGAATCTTTAAATGTACAAATGGTGCGTTGCGTTTCTTCAAATATACATAGGGCAGTGGCGTTCAGTAGGAACTTCTAGAAATAGCATTTGTTTGGTCAACTTGCAGTTATCATGAAAATGTTCTATTTAATACTTTTCATTATACGATTTATAGTTCATGAAAAACACAGTGATTCGATTTGCTAGCTCTTTTAAGAGTATAAACGTCTGAATTTGACCACTATTCGCTGCAACGTCATGTGTATTGAAACCCTCCCGAATGCAGACAAAATGGCAAAAACGCCTTCTTCAGTGAGTCAGCTGGTACGAGTTAAAGGGGTTTCTCAAATAACGCGATTGTGAAAGAAAACTTCACCCTGTAGTGGCTTTCTAATACCAAACAAACTTAATATCTACTTTATCACTCGCATAAGGGTCAAGTCGGCTCATTCATTAGATTGGTACGAGTTGGCAAAAAAATTGCCTTACAAAGTGATTCTTATATTTACCAATGATTCCTATAGGTGCGGTATAGTACATATACACAAAGATACGTACTTTTATTTTCTCACACTACCCTTAACATCCAGTTAGTTGGCTGGTTTCTATAAGGGGCGTGGATGATACATTTAAATATTTACAAAACGAAAATATATAAGAGAGAGGACTAAGAAGAGTATAGCAATATGCTGTACATGACGAAATGCTATACATGACCAAGTTTGGAATGTTTAATTTGTGACTCTGCTTGTCCAGTACGATGCTGTTATTTTTTTATATGCAAAACTCTTTGTTATTTCTGGTCTTTCCAAGCCATCTTGGGTCTTCAGCAAACGATTGCTAAATACGAGCCGTTCATGTAAATCTGATTAGTGTGAAGATTAGGGATGGTTTGAAGCGTTGTAATGTTGTGTTGACCCGTAGCAATCCTGTTTCTAATGTAGTATGATATTAGTGCAATTGTATTGGTAGGACTTAATCTGGGGCTTTTTCTGTCCAG
Organism: Phenganax stokvisi; assembly: GCA_025400075.2. Lineage (NCBI taxonomy): Eukaryota > Metazoa > Cnidaria > Anthozoa > Malacalcyonacea > Clavulariidae > Phenganax > Phenganax stokvisi. The sequence goes on from JAODVQ020075784.1 coordinate 10,408, forward strand.
TTTTTCGTACCTTCAATCGTTTTGTTGATTGTAAAGTGAATAAAAGAGTTTCAACCCATTCTTTGTTTTATAATCGATTTAAAGAGTGAACGGATTCAGTAATTTTTGCCCCATCGGGAAAATCACTCCAATGCAAATTGCAAAGGACGATTGAAACTGAAGCACCTCCAGCTAAATTCCTGTTTTGGCATAGGCGGTGTTAGATCAGTTACTCTACTTCTGAGATTACATGTTACATGTCTTTCGTTTCTCGAACGAAAAACTTCTTGAAGATTGGTGCAGTGTGGTTATTTAGAATCTTTGAAAGTGAGTAATGTCTCCTTTCTTCAAGAGAAATCCAATTTAACATTCTGAGAAGCGAAAATCGTAAGTTGCCCCAGGGCATCCCATGCAATTTTAGAGTCAGCAGCGGTGCAAAAAGTTTAGTTCGTCTCATTGCACCAAGTATTACCACTCTTTTATGTACTTTGTCATACTCAGTAGTAGAATTCAAATTAAGACTTACCCTAAGAACCTCCATTTTCAATCCACAATCTGATGTTTCTCCATCTGGTACAGCGAGAACTTTAGTTAACACAGGCGGAAAATTCTTCAAAACTGGAAACAACTGTTTAGCTGTAGCCTACATGACGAAAAGTATATTTTCAAATCTTCGATATTGAACAGCATTACTGACAGGGTAGGTCCTCTGAGGATCGTGTAACACAAACTGCAGTTTCTTCGTCGACGCCAGTTAATAAAGGAAAACTTCTAGACTGTGAATTGCGCTTTCGTTCATATACCAGTCGATCCGTAAAGAAGTGTGTACATAAACAAACCTTCGTAGAGGATGCGCCAATTAGTTCAGTAAATGTATTGAATATATTTACAGCTCTGCTTCTAGTTCGAATACTGTATTTCTTAAAATAAAAACGTTAAATTAGAATAAATTTCCTCATTAGCTACATTCATGAATCGAACTCTGTGCATTGAAAAGGGATAAGTATTTAACGACTGAGTTACTTTCAAACTGTTGTTACTAAAAGAAGTACAGAGGCCGGTTACTCCAAAGCTGGTTAGTTTAATGGGTAAACGCAAATTTTGAAGCAAAGTTTTTAATTGCTTGTTTATATAAAATTGGAAAAATTTTTCCAGAAATCTTGACTGGATCGATACAAGTCTTTATGCGCAATGTATTGAAACAAACAGACAAACTGAAGTATAGAAACTAAAAAACCTGGTTAAATTTCAGCCCTGGGTTAAGGGCAATCCAGCTTCGAACAAACGGGCCCGGGTATTAACTTCTTCCGACAGAGCTCGAGGATCAGTAAGACACAAACCATATACAGGTAATGTACGTACGTATGTAAAAAATAAATTACTTCGTAATTGTGAAGAACGGTACATTACTTTCTTCTTACCTTATCTTCTGTAAGTATAAGACACATCTGTGGAAGTATAATGGGTGCAACTTGAGGAATTTGAGCGCTTGTTACTTCAACTGAGAATTCAGTGAGTACTCGCATTGCACCATGGACGAAATTGCTATCATCAGATAAAAGAGCGTGCATCAAAGTTCCAAACAACTCAGGCCATTCGTCAGGCCAGTCCCAGTGAGCTATGGCCGAAATAGCGTAAGCCTGAAACAATACAATTACTTGAAAACACACAGTTGTATGTACAGTATTAGCAGTTTTCACCCACTGATTGGACCAACTGATTTCAAGAATAGTGCAAAGGTTAAAAGTCAGATAATGAGCAAGACATTATAGAGAACATGAACTAGTATACAGTATTAGAAAACTATCGGGCTGTTTATGCAAGCCATTTGGGTGGAAACTTTTCCGTTTGCAACTGAGTATGCTCACGAACTACTCGTTTCGGCAATTTGGTGGTAGCTACATGAGAACTTAGAAATGGTGATTCAAATGCCGAAATAATTTAAGGCATTATGGTGCCGAAAATGAACGAGCTGGCAACAAAACTAGAAGGTTTGGTTCGACATGATCTCTTGAGCAGTTTCAGCTTTGTTCAGGAAGGCTTCGCTACGGTTTGCCACTAGTTCGACAAACACGGAGGATTTTCTGCCTCCAGATAGCAGCAAAACAAACGAAATGACACTTTCTAAGCTAAGAAAACCGGCATGTCTGAAAAAGAAGCCACTATTTTCTCGGGAAGTCCACACAATTCGGCCCCCAACTTTGATTAGTACGGAAAGCTCTCTGAAACAATCGCGGAGGAGTTGAAAGCAACCTTTAGCTATCATTTCACAGAAGCTACCTTGATAACGCGCCAAACAAGAGCAACAGATGCCTTTCATGATGAAGCAATAAAATAAGATCGAATGCGTGCGGCGAATATGCAAGCATGGTACACGTACAGACTTATAATTCTAACTGAGAAAGGTATCTTTTTGTTTGTTTTTTCCTTGTATTTGCGTGCGAAAATAACCAGGCCAACCGTTTTCTTTCCTAATCTCGTGTGGCGCCACCCCATAGTGAATTTGAATTTGAATGGACTCTTTCAGCCATAACGTTTCGAGATGTGTTTTTCTAAAATCTCTGTATGACAGGTATGCAGGCTCAGAATTCAAGTGTGCCGTTCCTAGTTTAGGAGTGCCAAAACCAAAATTTACAGAACAAAAATTTCGTCGTGTAAATGCAATAGGCGGACCAAATCAATCGCAGGAGAGAAAGTAGTTTGTTTTTTGCAATCTCGTCAATGAGTTTCCACGACCGGGGACATATAAGATCTAAATCTCGCCAATCCTTGGCAACATAAAAGAATCCAGCTTAAGAGGTGCAGTAGAACCACAGTTAAACTTGGTTTTCAATAGGTCGCCGGCGATTCGCGATAAGAGCTTTACGTCCGACGTAGGTAATATAGGAGAGTATACTTCAAATGTTGTCGCCGACCATCGCCGATATTGCGGGAAACAAAATAAGTTGTTTCTTAAGATTTTGACCATGAGTTAGCTACCGTGATCGGCGACATATGATAGCCAGGCTCTGCTTATTCGTTGCGACGTTTTCTCGCACAGTCAGTAAAATTCACTGGCTGTTCCACAGCAGAACATTGAAAGCTATAATTAACTTCTATGGCATTTACAGAGATAGCATTCATGACTGTGAAAAAACTTTTAAGAGAATGAGCAAATTTAGCCGTTTACCATGAACGCAAGTATTGGAATTGATTTTTTCTGCTATAAATTAAAGAATACTTTTATACAATTCCCTGAGGATTGAAAACTTGTTCCTCTTTCTTCAATATACGCGTATTCTACCCTTGGAAGTGTTGTTTTTAAGACGAATGGGCAACAACCACTTATGAAAAACCTACCACACTTGAACGGATTTTACTGGTTGGATCTTGTAAACCATGAGGTAGCAGTTCACGAATAACTACTTTAGCCTGGCAAAAAAACAGAATATATGATATTCTAAGGGAGAGAAGAAAAGTTGTCTTTCCATATTCTTGCCCAATCGTGTTAGCAGCTTGTATACAATTAATACCACTTTCAATCTCAACACTAATGTATGGTACGGAAAGTAGACACATAGAATTGGCTTGTGTCAAAGTCATTGTTAGCAAGAGCCTAGACCTGACAAGCAAATCGATGGCAATACTGGGGAGTACTGTGTCTTTATGAATTATCTTCTAGACCAAAACTTTCTCTATTCAGCACTTTTTTTAACTAAATGAAAGTAGGAAAACTGCTTTGGTAATCTTGCTTACCTTGGGAGATGTTTCAGGTGGTGTAAATTTTTCTGATATTGATGCCCAATGAAGCTGAACATACTGCTTCAAGATCACAGAAGCTAACTAAAAGAAAATTGGCTAAACTTAAAAAATCTCAAAATCTTCAAATTTTTAAAATGGAAGAGCCAAGATGACAATTAGCATACACAGGTCAAGAAGTGAAACATGGAATATGTAGAGAATAATTGTATATATTTCAAAATTGTTCAACATTACACAATCATACAAATGAAAAATAAACTTTCTAAAACATATCAAGCGAAAGTAATTACTTTATTCAAAGTGTGATTTTCAACATAAAAGACACCTATAAAATATATCAGCTATTTTGTACTGTATATTGATTCTTCTCGGGACATTCAACTACATTACCTGTCTAATTTGTATGGATCCACCAACATCAACAGAAAGCTGAGCCAAATGAACTCCATAGTCTAAGAAAATTAACTGCATTCAAAGACATAGTCCAACAGTACAGATTTTGTAGGGAAGGATGAAAAGTGGCTGTATTTACAAACTTAAATATTATACTGATAAAAGTCATGTCCCAAGTACAGTATTTGAAAAATGGAGCATACTTGTTGTACAAATATGTAAGCAATGATACTGTATTCTAACACCAGACAAGATGGATTGAGATATTTTCTAATATTAAAATATTAAATATTTGAATAGTTAACTGAAGTATTACTTTAACAATTCCATGCATTCTCGGTGAGCCATTGGTGACAACTGTGCATGGAATGCAACCTTGCCTTGGTAGTATATTTGTGTAATGAGGTTATTTCAGAACATATTACATTTTGAAACAATAACTGTGTTTAAACCCAAAAATTCTAAATTTACTACATAAGTTTGGATTCCCACTGTAGCCTAGTTCCTTGGCCTTTTCACCTCCACCTATCTGCAGACTAGCTGCCATTTCTTTCTGATTTATTGGACACTATGTAGAAGCTTAAAGCGAGCAGTGTAGAAGTGAATGGAAGCCAGCTGAAGCCTGTAAACCTGTCTAAATGTGCGGGGTCAGGAACCAGGGCAGTCCTACTATGAATTTATGCTTTGGATTACATTTGCCATTCAATCAGTTGAACATGCACAGGCTTTATGTTGTTTTTATGCCCACATTTCAAATAAGATTGACTTTCCAAACAATTAAGGTATCAACCAGATATGTGTTTTGAAATAATCATACTTGAATGGTTATAATATGCGTAGAAGAACGAGATCTATCCAGAAATTTACCCAGGGATTAAATATAGGAACCAGGGGCTGGTTGTAGGAAGCCCATCTAGCTTAAACAGTGGATAAGCCAGAATTTAAAAACACTTTCTCATATATTTTATATCTTTCAACTGTGACCTTACGTGTTAAACCAATAGTTAGATACATAATTATTGTTATCAAATTTTAAAAAATTCAGTTCGATTGCACAATTGCAAGGAATGTAAAAATATGATTTATATTTTCACCTTATCCACTGTTAAGCTAAATAGGCTTCGTACAATCGACCCCAGGGCAGCTGCCTAGGGCCTCCACATTTTTCAAAAATTTTTTTGGAAAACAACTACAATTAGTACTGAACATATAGCATTAGAGTTTGTGTCACCAATGAGAAGTTGGAATGGTACTGTTTGCAGGCTAACCGTTTGGAGGTGTGTGGTTATTGATATTTTAGAGTTGACTACCAAACTGCCGAACTAAACTAGGAGTTAAAACTAGTTAGAGCTTTTTATTCTATCATGGAGCTGATCTCCTGAACACGGAAGGTTAAAATATTAACTGAGATGGGGAAAACTATCTCCTGGCCAGTACTTTAGATTTCAAGGGAGGAATAGGCCCCCACAATTGAGCCCGCTCAGGCGCCACCACATGTCTGTATTCGGCATGTATTCAACATGTATTCAGCATGATCACACGTGACATGGCAGGGATTTGCAGTCACAGATCACAACATCACAACTTGCCACATAAACTCTCACAATATCGTCTATACCTTCGGTTACTTCAAGTAACTTCAATTTCTCCTCAGCTGCAGCTCGAACATGTTGTTCTGGTGACAATATATGCGTAAGACATTCGATCAACGTTTCTCTCAGCGCCAAATTATTGTCACTCCCTTCGGCCGCCATTTTGTTTACCGCAGGACTCTCCACCACTGAGACTCAAGCATCAACCAATGCCGTGCATTCATTAGACTCAGGATGGCGCGAATTTTTAAAGTCCGTTCACCGGGCCCACATCACAGGACAAAGATCTGCACAGTAGCGTGGTCACTTGTGTCGGAACCATGCGGTCGGAACCTTTGACCTATGTTTTCCATCATTACTCTGAGCAGTCAAATGCAATTTCCAGCCAATAAACGCACAGAAGTGGCTAGTACTCCATTACTCTGGCCACTAAACTGCATAATATTTTGCATACTACCATTTGCAAGCAACCGTTGCACCGCAAACGTTTTTTCATGTTTGTTTACGTTTAAGGCCCTGTTTACACTATGACGCTACGGTTGGCACTCCGTCAAAAAATCACTACGCTTATTACTATTGTGTTTACACTATGACGAAGTGACTTACCGTAGCGTACTAACAACAGACCACTACGCTTAGCATTCCGGATGTAAATCACTACGCTACGGTAAAATTGCCGTAGTGTAATAGTGTAAACAGGGCCTAAAAGTTGTACGTTTTCTGTTTGAAACGGACACGTTTGAATGAGTGAACTAGCATGTTTTGTCAGGTAACGCCCATGTTCTGTCAAAACATGCTATTTTTCTCATGCAAACGCGCACATTTCAAATGGCAAACGTGCAACTTTCAAACGTAAACAAACATTATATTAAAAACGTTTGCAGTTTCAGTACTTTTAAATTATTTTTAAACTTTATTCATTGACATAAATTTGCATGAATCCCATTCCCTCTTAATCGTAGTGTTTGTAAGATGTCATGTGATGTCATATTGTACCAACGTTTGTGAGTGAAAACCAGACTTGAAGGCTGTTTTTCATCACTCGCAACAGACGTGTCTGCAACACTCGCCGACAGTCGTAAAGAAACCAATGTTTCTTCTGTTTTGCCACGATAGCCTCAATATTGGGCAACAGTCGCCGATGCATGATGAAAAGTGATATTCACATGTTTATACCAGTTTTACACCGTTTGCGCGTCTGACGTAATCTTAACATCGCCGGGAATCGCAGTCTGTCTGAGAGCGATAGAAACCAGCTTTTTGTCTATTAGAATATTATATAACGTATATGCTGCTTTATTGTTCAGGAACACTTGATTGGGAATCATCAACGATAAATTGCGATGACTTACGATATGTGCAAATCAGGCTTAAAACATCTATATTTTGAAAAGTTGGCAATAAACTTATTTGCTATAGACGCGTAATTGTTTACCGGTAATCTACAGTTTAGACTTAAAATCGTTTTATTATTAGACTCGGAGTATGAGGACACACCAGAGTTTCACATGCCTATGGACGATCTGACACACAGGCAACTCAAAAGCCTGGTTCTCATCTATCGCCGATGATCGGCGACGTTCATGAAAAATGTGTGTGTATATTTCATGTATCTTTTCGTGTATATATTCCAGAAAATGAGGAAAAGTTAGCGAGCAATGTGTATATGTGAGCATATTATGACAAACGAGTGTCATTAACATTAATGCAATAGGCAATTCCCATTATTTCAAAGCATCATGGGAAATGTGGTAACCTTACACTTGCAGGCGAAATGGCCGCC
>JAODVQ020075888.1:0-17895 GCA_025400075.2 Phenganax stokvisi
GACTGATCAAAGGTGGTTAGGTTCCTTTGTTGTATGGGTGTGTGTGTTGTTACCGCCCCAGAACAAAGAGTTTTAAAGTTATCAAACTTAATTCAACACAAGGAAGTATATTGATATGTATGGAATGTATTTAATATAGGGATAATGTTATATTCTTTATGTATAGTGTCTGAGTTATTGAGTGAATGCGTGTAATTGAGTAGGGATGTCATTTTACGCTGGTTGAAATTTATCTGGTGTACAGTTTTGTCTGCGAAGAATTTTTGACATTTCTGGTAGAGCTATTGTATGTGTTTCCATGGTTTACCATAGGTCATGGTTAGTGTTAGAGGGATATCCTAGTGTGGTGTACTGGAAAATTTGTCTGCAAAGGCACCTACATACATACATCCATTTGCCGGCCAAATACTCATATTCTTATAATGCGTGCTGGCCCTGTGAAGTAGTTGTGGTTTTCCATGAATATCATTATTGCACTACTGACCTACAATATCAGACCCTCTCTCTTCTTGCATAACATATACTTGTGTTGTACGAGGTGTAGCACAAGACCAAAAGTGTCAAAAATTCATGTTATTCTTATCTGAGATGGGCTCTTATTAGAGGCTCCACCCACTATTCATTATCATGAGCACGTCCATAATATCCTGAAAGTATTAGACTAATTGTTTATGCCTGCTACATATGTGTCACTCTTATGTATTAAGGCTATTATCTAGCTATTTGGCATTGCCTGCACTCCACCAATAATACACTTTATCATACACATCCTCTCTGGATGTGGATGGACCTAACTAGCTGGTCATTAAGGGAAGTATATATACAGGAAAGGGTTAGGATGGTGGTGGAAGGAAGGATGTTCTATTTCCTCTCCAGGAGTAGTCTAAGTAATAATGTGATTGAGTTGTCAATGAAAGGTCTAGTCGTACTATATACCAGAGGTGATAGGAGGTAATGATCCTTGAACATAGGAAGGTGGAAGTCCAGAGTCCCCGAGATGATTAATTTTTTAACAGCTATTACATATAACCTTTTGCTGATACCCACATGTGCTGTGCATGCTTCTAATAACTATCTAAGTCATAGATGGAGTTGGCTAAAAGTTTAAATGCATAACTTTGACAGGTATTGTATTACATGCGTGTGAAGTGCATGTGTACGTTGATTATAACACTAGCCTCGATGAGCTGAAATTACGTACTCGCTTTGATTTTAAACTTTGAACTTTATTTAGTAATTTTATGAGTCAATAGCCCCATTTACACGGACATCTTTAACCGGCTTGGAAACTGGTTTAACTTGAACCAGTTTAGGTTTACTAACAGTTTAAACTGGTTTGCAAACCACTTTGTTTCTACACACTTCTAACACTAATTTGGTTTAGGAAATTTATTTGTAAACAGGACATTATTTTTGAACTGTTTTCCAAACTAGTTTAATTTTGTGTAAACAGGGCGAATGTGATGTATGTAGCAAGGTCATCCAGTAAAAAATTAGTTGCTTTGGATTGGACTCAAACCCATGATCTATATACCAGGCAAGTGCTCAACCACTGAGCTACCAGAGCTACAGTTGCATGTAGTACATATATATAGCCGTGCAGTACATACAAATGCAGATAGTATGCACAGTTATTTTGATGTTTGCGCAAAGTTGATCTGAGATTAGTTGTACGTATGTATCTATGGAACATGAGTAGTTCATTAGGAATTTGATTTTTGAATTAGTTTGTATAAGAGTAATAATTGGTGTAATGGGGTAAAGTGGCAGTGAATTGGGTGCTTTGGCTCAGCCTCGCTACCAGAGCAGGAAATGTAGCAAACAACATCTACATACATACGTCTTTGTAGACAGTGCTTAGTTTGCAAGGCAAGATGAACAGTTCCAACACTGATATGGTTTTTGGTGGTTTTAATTTTACCTTATGGTTCTTTAACCTACAACTGTCCCAGTTCTCAAGTTTTCTATATACTGTGTGTCTTGTCTAGTGTGGGGTGAGCTGGTTGAACTCATTATATATGTATTTCTTCAAGCATGGTATTAACATGCAGTAAATTGTAGCGCTTGATGTTAATAGCATGTGAACTCTTAGGCTGGGTACTTAATTTGACGTGCGACACTTGCCGTACACTTAGAATCTAATTCTATCCCCATGGCATAGTGCAATGCGGCAATTTTATTCCCCTTGGCGCATTGCCATGCGCAATATTGTTAAACTGGCTTTATTTTGCACTTTGCATGCTGTTTGATCTCCACCACTAATCCCAGTCCAGGAAGTGTATGTTATTTTGCAGTCTTTATGTCATACATATTTACTCACAATCAATGTTGTTTATTTCTGTAGGAGCTGAGTAAGCAGATAGAAGGCCACACAATCTGTGCTCTGGGAGATGCTGCAGCGTGGCCAGTACAGGTATACAATGGGTGTATAACAATGCAGTCTACATATACATACAACACAAACTATTGGACCACCTAGTGTGTCCTTTATAGAGAGGTTGAATACTATCCTATGTCCTTTATAGAGAGGTTTTTGGAGTGACAAGTGGTAACCAACGAAGTTGAAATTTTAACCCGATTTATACGTATACTCATACTAACATGGATTTGTGTTGCATATGCTCATGACGCTGGGGGCGAGCGTCATGACGGTTCTAGTACATTATATGCCAGCGTCATCAGCGCTACGGATGGCCAATGCTCTGCTCAGCACGCTAATGCCCAACGTTGTATTGTGAACCTGCCTGCCTGTGACCCACATAGAGATTACACAGATCTATAGCCTCAATACATTAATAGAGTGTTGTTCTGTGCAATGCCAAAATGGAAGACAATTTTCATGTGTACAATTATCAACATTTAGTGTCAGTAGTGTTTGATGTGGTGTGGACCACCATCGATAGCCACCAATGACTGTGTTTGTGATGTGACTATAATCATAGTATTACAATTTCTACTCTAGTACAATACCTACTGTGAATAGGTTGTTAGTGTATTGACTGAGCTTCTGTAGAGAGTTCAATTGATACTGCTTCAGACTCATGTTTGCATACAATCTCCTGGTATCACACACCAATTCATATTATCCAACACCAGGATCTCGATCACTACACCAGGCACTATAGACTGTCTTATCAAATTAGTACTTGGCAGGTAGTGAATTGTCAGCCGTGTCACAAAGACGGATGAATTGAGTCATAATATTTCAGAGAAATGTGTGTCGACGCTCAAGTTTTATATCTTTCCTGGCACTGAAGGCTATTACTACTTTGAACCTTTGTACATGAGTTATAAACATGTATATACTATCTACTATCTAGTAGCATAGAAACATCAAGGTAGACCAAGTACACAGAACAATCCAGACCAAACTGGTCAGCTTATTCCAAAGAAAAGCATACACGTGTCCCTGTGTATGTAATCTAGTTCATGTACTAAGTAGCTGTTACAGGTTAAATGAGCCAGATGAGTTAGTTTGTTTAGTGTGTTGTTCCCTGTTTGCCAAAGAAGGGTTAATTACGGGCCAATCACACTGTTAATACAGTGGAACCTCAGAAGAGTGGACTTTTTAGAGTCAACAGCCGTGTTAATTTGTAGAGAGGTTGTCCCTATCTCGGAGGTCAAAATACCCAACTCTATCAATCTTACAGTGAAATAGATGAATTTCTGTGGTTCTTCCTCATGAATTAACACCCCTGTTTTAATGGACAATATCACATTATATATAGTACAAAGTTTTCCATATGCCTGGCTCCAATTTGTCCATTATAGAGAGGTTGGACTGTTCAACACCTACAATATTCCTGACTTCAAGTTGTCCATTATAGAGAGGTTGGAATGTTCAACATCTATACAATATGCCTGACTTCAAGTTGTCCATTGTAGAGAGGTTGGACTGTTCAATATCTACAATATGCCTGACTTCAAGTTGTCCATTATAGAGAGGTTCCACTGTACGGCATTCCTATATTCAATAGATGTTTATGGAAGCAGTTGAATGCACACAAATTAAGTGATATTGTATATTTTGTTAGCAGTTGATCTTTTATCATCATTGGGATAGTTTTGTGGTGAGCCAGGCCATTTCCTAAGGCTCAGTATAATATGGTACAGTGGAATACATTCACAACTAAGTGATATTACGTAATATGTAGTATTGATCTTCTTTTATCACTAGGGTAAATGTGCGAATCTATTCTTTATGGCTCCGGTGGTATCGCACTTCAATAGCTGATACCTGTGTATGTGTATAGCTTAGCATCCATACTTAATACTGATCAATACGTTTGCACCCCTTTAGTTATGGACACCTTGTTATAAAGGATCAAATTCCTGGCTCCAAGTTAGCCATTACTCCATTGCATAAGAGACACAGAACGGAGTAATATCCATTACCTTGTATAGAAAAAAAAATGTTATTGAGGACTTTCACCATAAGAAATTACAATATAAGTCTCTCACATATGTTGTATTATGTATGGAGAAAGGGAGGGACCCTGCAGTAGAATGTGTGTCATGATAATGAACCAAGTATTTCTATTAGTTAATGACCGCTGCTGGGAATAGGGGATTAATTAATGATGAGGGAGTTGAAGGGGATTCTCAAATGTCACTAATTCGTTAATAGAATCATTTTTATGCCGAGCCTACCACACATGGCACATTGTTATGTAGTTGTTTGTATTTAGAGCCTTGCTTATTGAGCACCCTACCCTCTATAGCAGACCTTGATTATAACAGACAATAATAATTATTTCTCTGTCTCGTATTATGCTGAATCCACAATATTGCACACAGCTATATACCTGCTAGGTAGAATAGTTTATTGCCACACCACACCATACCACGAGAGATTTATAAAGAAAGAGTAAAGCTGGTTTTACAATTTGCCAAAAGGGTAGAATTGGTGTATAGTGTGGACCACGTGGCAAATTGTGAACCCAGCTTTTACTCTTCCTTTATAAATCCCTCCTAGAATGGATATCCTGCTATAACAAACAATATTCCCGGCTCCAAGTTGTCCATTATAGGGAGGTTCCACTGTAATACATACACTAATACATAACATCAAACCCTTGCAAAGATTGCTCATGTGCTTAAATCATACACTCCAGCCCTCTCTCTCCAGTTCTCTATAGTATACTACTATAAGTGATAATATCTGGCAATACAGAAGTGTGTGCAGTAGATTGCCTGTGAACGCTTTATAGGCACAATCTTCAGCTAATTGAAGCACCTTTTCTCAGTATATACTTGTCTGCCAAACAAGACTCTACTGGTATAGAATATAAACTACAGCTATATGTACGTACTGTGTGTTAGATAATGGATGCAATAATGACTATAAGGCTCCACCGATTTAGCATGTACATGACCACACTACTTATTGATAGTGGGTGTACTAGATGTGCACCTGACGTTGTGGTTTCATTCAAAATTCAAAGAGAGAGGTGTGTGTGTGTGTGACTGTGTGTGCTGACACTCGTCTAACAACTTCCTCTCACTCTTACTCTCTCTCCTGTGGTTGGCTCTTGGTGTGTGTAGAGTATTAGGCCAGCAGACAGGTACGCACATCATATCTAATACTCCTACTCACTCCTTGTATATTGATCATACACTATCTTTTAATATGCTACTCATCCTCTGTAATTTCTTATCAGACATTTTCCCTTAGTACATATTCTAGCCCATTATATACATATGCAACTATAAATTATATGCAAACTTTTATATAACGTATGCACTGTTACATAACATTGTGTGGATGTTTTCTTGATCTGAAGGACGGCTAAGAAGGCTAATACAAGGCAGCTTGATGTATTACGTAAGAGAGATTTTGTGATTTGTGCCGCGGAAATTTTCAGCTGTTCTTCTTGCTAGAATATACACGTGTCTATCAAATTTATTGCTGTATTAGCAGAGCAATCAATGAAACTGTGTTCTCTTTGGTGGTGCTACTATTATCTGAATTTTGTTGTGTACAGCAGAAAGAATGCCGTCTAAATCGATTAGTGCACGCTTGCTCTCCAAGTGGTTATGTAACTGGACATAAACAGGGTCTAACATTGTATAAATGATACATTATGTCTATCTGTCAATGGAAATACTTTGCCATATGTACATGTGTAGATACATAGTATAGCAGTATTACATATGGGGATCAAATTTCAATTCACTCTGATATAACTTTGTTTTTAATGGTTTTATAGAGAGTTTGTAAGGTAGTGTATAAATAGCGGGATATGAAAATGTTACTAAAGATAGAAGGCTCAACGTATGTAAGAGTATTTCATTCAACATACATACAGGTGCCACTATATTAAAAGGCACACTAAAAGAATGCAGTATTTCATACTGGCCTCTCTATATTATAAATGTAGTTATAATACACTCCCTTTTACAAGATTACTCTCAACAGAATCATGACAAGTGTTATCTGAATTCCATTAAAATATGTATTTCTAAAACAAACAAGAAGAGCATCATGGAATGAATATCACACTACCTACGTAGCTGGCTGAACCTGACGTGAGGTGTGTGGCATTATATAGTATGTGAAAGAACACAAATATATGGACTAATGTGTGTTCTATTATTGCATACCAGTTTATCTGTGGTGTGTGACTTAATGTAACAAATTTGGCAGTGATGTGAGGATGTGGTGAACCATCTCATGTTAGTGGCCTCCTCTCTCTATGGAAAGTTCATGCATCGTCTCCCCTCCCCTCCGGCAGGCCGAGCAAATACTCCAGACAAACAACAGTGTTTTGCTGTCCAGACTTTTGTACATAGCTTAGTGGTGGCTTAATTTCTTAGCGTTGTTTGAAGTTGTTTGAAGTCTATCACTGCTGATTAGAGTGGGCATAGCCATTCAAAGCGAGAAATTATGTGTTACACACCTGGATTTTTTTAAGTATACATCTGTTAATTCATAAGATGCTTATATCTGTTGATGCTTACCAGAAGTGGAGTGTGTATGTATGTAGGTTAATAGTGATAAACGTTTACTCATATAGTTTAACCTGTCTATTCTGACTATCCTCTAATAATAATAATTCCAGCTTGTATCTCTATAAAGACAAATGTTAGTGTTTCCTCAATATGACCACTTTTTCACGTCCCAAGAGTGATCATTATAAACAGGTTCACTACATATTTTCAGTCATCAATATACGTACATATAATAGAGTTGAACCTCTCTAGTAAGGACATCATTATCATTTGAACCTCTCTAATATGGACATGCACTATAATAGTGTAACAACTCTATAAACCAGAACACGTCTCTCCAGACGTTAACGCATGGTGGTGCACCCCATCATAATGTGATAGCTGTGTTTAGGTATAGTAGCTGCAATATGATCATATATTAGTCCCATCCCACTAACAAAATAGAGAAATCAACAGGTTAGGCGATATAGTAGCAGAGTATTGATCGGTAAACTCTGTATACATACATACACATATTGATTTCTGTGAGAAGAATGTGAAGAATGCTTTTGTAGAGTAGCTTCGTCAGGTAAAGGATGCTTCCTGTGAGGCAGTCTGCCAATAAGTGTTGATTCAATCTCGTGGAGGAAGTATGGAGTTTGAAGGACAACAAATTAAAACTCTCCCTGTTCTCTCTGTTCTCATGACTAACTGACTCACAGGGGGTTCTCTCCCCGGTTCCTACTGGGCCTACGAAAGGACAGGCATAGTGATCACAGTTGACATTTTTTCTCTCACTCTCTATTCTCATACCCGACTTGCTAGGTTTTCATCACCTATATATGCCATATGCCTAGAGGGCCTACAAAACCCAGGAGCACCTTGATGCAATGGCGACTGCAATTCGACAGTTGGTGCTCCATGCCTCATTGAGGCTAACCATTGAACAGAGCAAGAGCTCTCTATCTCTCCCTATATTCTCTCTATCTCTCAGTAATGTGTCAGTCAGAAGTTGTGTGGGAGGCATAAGGAAGCACCAGTTCTATGTGTAGTTAACTATGTACATCAGTATACACATTTCCTGGTCTGGCAAAGCAGGAAAGGCAGTCCCTGTACTTCCTATACATAGTACAGTATATCACCTTCTTATATGGATATACTACTACACTGTACATACACACGTAATATGTATTATGGATGTTCCTTGGATTCCTTAGTACTTTTATGCGCTCATTTGCATTTGGGGCAATATGCATATGTAATAATATGTACTTGTGTAATGTGTACATTATGTATATGGGTGCTCTACAGAGTGCAGAAGGGATGGGTGTGTGTTGGGAGGAGGAAAGGTGTCCTTGTCTCAGGGAGTCTTCCATGTCCTCTCCTCCCCCACCTCCCTATTCCCTCATGAGAACAACACCTCTACTGGTCAATGATCAGCTCCTATAGTACATACATACATCAACAGTCTGTGTATGGTATTATGGTACTTGTCTGGTGTGTCAGTTGGTACTTAATGGACCAAACCTCTTTCCTATTTCGTAATTGATATCATGTGTATTTAATGTGGATGAGCATTTGGCATATGCAATTAAGATTATTTGAAATTTACGAGCATACTGTGGCATACTCTGGGCTATCTGTGTGTATGGTAAAGAAGTTCAAATGTGTAGTAAAAGTAGAAGCAGAATTGATTTTTTATATTTTTTAACATCTCTAAACTTAACCTCTTGCACACTGTTAAACTCCCTCCTAAGTGGCAGTCTATGTGTTTGAAAGGAGTATTATGTACAAATGTGGTACTTCGTGATTATGGTTGGCTGAAGATAGTCATTGGTTAGGGATAGTGAGGAACTAGCAGAGGAAGTGTTGTCAACGCAACTAAATTGCTGGCTACCGTCCACACCTGTGTTCTCTGAGTCCGCCATGAGTTGTCCATCACCTCTCCGGGATATGTGGTCTGCCACATCTAGTATCTGCCCCACCTTTCTTGTGAAGTCACTAGACTTTCCTTGTATAGAGTTGTTTTTCTAACTTCCCTGACCACAGACTTACATATCTCAGTAGTCTGTCAAATCATGTCACCTGTGCCTACTGGGCCCACAAAACCCAGGCACACCTTGATAATATTTCTAATCCTCCATGCCTCATAGACGCTAGTCACTGAATAGAGCTATGTACTACTTTTATTTTTCCCTCTCTGTCTCTCTTTCTCTCCCCCAGGGATTGGTGCGTCATTTTCGTCCGGAGCTCGAGCGACGAATGGAAGAGTTTGCCAACAAAACCCGCAGACAGACCACCACAGCCTAACACTCATTCACCACACACAAAACACTGACTGAGATGTTTTCTTAGCCTTTTCATAGACCAGTACACAGTCATTTAGTGTCTATAGAGACTCTGTGCGTGGTTTCCCACGACTGGTATGCCATTATGTCCTGTATTGACATTTCAAGCTCTACTCATTTGATGTGTGTGATCTCAAGAATGTTTGTTAAAGTTTGAGAGAGCCAGCCATATTATTTACTCTGCTGCGATATATCGTCCTTTGCACATGTTTTATTAGATGACTCTATGGCAGATTGGATTCTCGACTGGATTAGACCTTCTGTGTTGGGTATGTGGGAGACAGCTTGGTTTACACAGTCATGGCATTCTTGCCATTTCTTCTCTGTGACTGAGTCTGTCCGAAGAGGAACTGGTTTTAATGTTAGCTGTGATAGACTAGTGTCCATCCTGCATAATATTATTCCTACACCATCTGGAGCACTAGGTCTAGGAATGTGTTTATGTACTATTATATTTGGTATGTCATTCTTATAAAATGCAGGTGTGGGTCAAATTTGCTCTTGATGTATGCTCTGTTTGTTTGTATGATAAGGTCCTGTTTTGAATTGTCAGCTCTGCCATCATAATCCATGAAATAAAAGCTTAACAAAAGCAATTAGAGTGTGTTTACATTAAGAGGGTATGCTTAGTTAATCAAGCAGCTAATGAGAATAGCCTTCATACAGGTAAAATTTCTTAATAGGTTAACATTCATACTATAGTATATATAGTTTCTTTGGTAAAGTTAGCAAATTTCTTTGGTAAGGTGATCTTCATGGTTGGTAAGGTATGTATGGCCTTCACAGTTTATTGTATCTTGGTGTTGCCCTACACGCCCTACACGCCGAGTCACAGGGTGTCATAGTGAAGGAGGGCTGTGAGGTAATCCCTCAGTGTAATGATATCACGGATCAATCCTTCTCCAACATGATTGGAGCTGCATAATTGTCATCTGGAATTTCAGGAATGTTTTAGTTGCCAAGTGCACCATTTCCTCTGTGTTTTCATAGGGAATAGTCGATGGAGTAAGTTGTTATAAAGATGGCCCACCTAGAGATTGGAGACTGTGTGGCTCCTCATTTCATGGTCCCATACTTTTTTCTTCCACCTCACACACAGCACACACACATAAAGTGCTTACTGATTCCCATTTTCTGGACACACATTATGGTGCTATGAGAGAACTGGACTTAGTTTGCAACACATTAAAGGCAAAATAAATCAACTCTAAGCACAAAGTTAAAGTCTTCTACACCTGTGCCAAACTCCACTAGTGTTCTCGTAGTAGTTATTATTACTTAACATTACTGCCTTAAATCTCAGAATAAGCTATTATTGCTAATATCACTGGTGGTGGTGTATTAGTATGATATGATGCTGCAAAGTTCTTCTGTCAAGGGCTAAAGTATTTAGTGTTCATAGATGGTTTCAAAGGTCTGTTTTGACTGGATGGTATGTGGTAGGTGATGTGAGTTGGTATCAGTTTACCTACAAGAGTGTGCACTTGAATTGCTGATTGTGCTGACACTCTCTCTCCTCTACCTTGATGGGATTCTGGGCACACATAGAAACAATAGCTATACCAGGTGTACCATGCTAGTATGCTAGGGGACTTTAATGAGGAACTCTCTATCACATTGCGAGCATTTTTGGCATAATTGTAACATTCCACATCTTGTGTAGTATAATTACCAGCTGCAGTGTATAGTTCTATTATAATATACGTGTGCAATTTTCGTAGTACTTATATCTTACATTATGAAATTTAGTAATCTTATTCTGGAAAAAACAATCTGCAGATGAATAATATAGTATGAATGGTTCAGGGCTCTGATAAAAAATACGAGACAGAATGATACGAAAAGATACAGAACATACATAGAACATAAAGCATTGCGGGGCTGGAAAGATAGTGTTAGATTGCTATAGGACCGCCATAGTACATGATAGACACTGTTTCTCCGGGACTGTCCAAACTGACGCTCGGATGAAAGATCGTGCCTTCCTCGAAGCTCACTCTGTCTCCGTATGACTCGCCGTTCTTTAGCCAGTGAAGCTCTCTTGTGTCGAAGTCTAATTTCATGCCAATCGTATCGCCTGTTCCGTATCCACTGAGGAATATAGTCTCCTGGACCATAGTAGCTTCCAGTTCGTTTCGTCCCGAGTGAAAATTCCCGTTGCTTCTCCGCGCTATTTCTCCCTTTCTGAATGGATGAGGGTTCCCGTCCCATGCTGTGCGACACTTGGAGTCGACGCGAGTCTGGCTAGCCACGCCAATCTGCATCCATCCCTGCACTCGACTGGTGTCCACATAGATGATCCAGGCGTGTCGGCCTCTGCGCAGTCCGCGACCGCCCGGTGTCTTCATCACAGTTGTGCTGTAACCCTTGCCCGTGTACTGGACGGTGCGGCCTCGCTCCGTGAAGTTTATCTTATTGTCAGCGATACTTTCGTCAAAACAGGGTAGAAGACGAAATTCCACGGCTTCTTTGAGCTCCCGAGGGATCGGTAGACCGTCTACGTCCGCAGGAGTGCGCAAATTCTGCGCGATTGTTACGGCAGCGAGATCCGTGAGCTTAGGCACGACGTTCTCCCTGGATTTCTTGGGCCGTTCGTTCACCCAGCGATGAAGATCCTTTATCTCGCGCTCTATCCTCTGTCGAAGGAGCGCTTCCTGCGCCTCTTTGTTTTCTCTGAAGCTTCTGGAACGTCTCACCATTCCATTTTTTCTACCTCTCCCGAAAGATAGACTTGTTAGACTCCCTGCTTTCCTTACCGGCTGACTTAGCATCTCCGGGGATACGTACGCTGATTCTCTTGTTATACTTTGACCCATTATTATAAGTCTCTCTCAAAATTTGCTCTTCTTCAGTTTATTGAAGCAAGATCATCTCACGGAACTCCGATTTATACCCGCCCGAAGCGTGTGCGACACACGCTTGCGCGCCGGCGTAATTTAATCAAATCCTGCGCATGCTCAAACATCTAAAGATGTAAGCAGAGGCTCTAGACAATCTCTACTCATTTTAAAGCCTGTTTACGTCGCCTGGAGTAATATTAAAATCCCTTAGTAGACTTAGATAGTAATTCAGTTCACCATTATTATGATATGTTCACAAATTGCATGAATGTCTTCTTTGAAGAGAATTATGATAAGCTCTGATGATTTTCGTAGAACAATGACGTAATGGCCGGTATTTGGACTTTTAATCGATCATGGCGAGGGTGCTTGTACTAGTCCACTTCTTTTTCGCAGTGTTTCTGGAGAACACTATTCAGTTGAGTTCATCTCTTAGTCCTGCCTATCCATTCTACAGACAGTGTGATCCGTCCTGGGCCTCGGACAAGATGGGCTTGGCCAACTGCTCTGTCGACACTTGCCCCGGAGCCTCATTCGGCCGGGATACCGTCTGCAACGAAGGCTGTGCCATGACGTGCATCAGTATGGCTCTAGACACGTACGGTTACATGCTCGGCGGCAAAAGGCCCGATCCCGGCACGCTCAACGCTTGGCTAGTCGATAACCTCGGCTACTCGTGTGTCAACGGCAACTGTAACAATCTGAACTTACCACAAGTGGAAAAGATTGACGTCCATGGTGGCATATCCTACCTGGGCGAGATATTTCCCCCTATTCTCTCGCCCAGCTACATATCCTCAGCTCTGGAAGACGGTCTGGTGGTATTGGGTCACGTGAGAAACAAAACTCATTTCGTGTTACTGAATGGAGTTGTTAACGAGGGAAAAACTTATACCGTGATGGATCCCTTTTATAATTCAACAACATACTCTTTTAACGACATCAGTGATGTTATTGTGTATTTGATGAAATCCCCATAAGTAATTTTTTAAATTTTGCTCATCTGTGATTCTGGGGGTATAGATATACAGTGAGAGTGCAAACTCTGTGTATACTGTTTATAATATTTTATACATAATTATATATAGCCATTGCCCTGTTTTACGATACATAGCTAAACCTCTGTATGAGGCGTGGGATATTTGAAAGTATATATGTGTGCCTGGGCTTAGTCTAGCCATAGATTATATCTATGGTTTATAATGGCATGGAATGATATAGCAGATGGTAAATTGTATATACATTTTCGTTGCTCGGGTAATCCCAACTCCATAATATAGTTTCTTATGGTACACTTAATCATTTCTTAAACATACAGTTACATACTACTACACTAAAACTGTCCATCTCTTTGCATCGGCTTTGTCTTTGAAACTCTCACATGCCTACATGAATGAAAAAGACACTGTTAATGGTATGTTTTATATTACCCAGCCAGAGGGGAGAGGGATTGTTGACCTGTTTAGTGAATTGATCTTCACATGCCATTCTGATGGCATCACAAGTGGCTGGTGTGTCTAATTGGAATGGAGTAGTGATTCCTCTCTCTTCACGACTGGCTCTCACTGCATCTCGAATGGCAAACAGAACTGAGGCAGCCAGAAACAGAGGAGGCTCTCCTACTGCCTGTGGTAGGAGTATTTATTGTGATAAATAAATACCTTATATATATATACAAGAATTCATTGCATTAATCAAGTTCAGGTTGCTATTCAAGCTCACACCCCTCCCAATCCATGATTTCATGTACCTTGGAAGAGAAGATGGCGTTAGGGTTGCTGGTCCCATCCAGAAGAGTAACATTCAGTTGGACTGGGATATCAGATGCAGCAGGGATCTTATAGGTACCGGGACCTCTGGTATAGATCTGTCCTCTCTGTGTTCGACTATTTCCTTCCAGATACACACACTGTTCCATTGTGAACAGACCAACTCCTTGAGTAAATGCTCCTTCCACCTAGTATCAATGGTACATTGAGTACTAGTACTTTAATGTTTAGAAGACCTTGTACATTGGGGGAGCATTAAATAGGGACAGGCAGAGTCTCTTCAATAATAGTGTTCTCTATAATATCTAGCTAACTTTCTTTTCTTAGGCTTTACTTCATCATACAGAGAAACAAAACTTTTTCATTTAGTGTGTACTTTTCAAGTTAGTAATAGGTGTGGTCCATAAGTAAAACCATTCTTTGTGGTTTGGTTTCACGGAGTTCACTATGAGTTTCACTGTACCTGGCCAATATCAATAGCTGGATTAAGACTATCTCCAACGTCCATAACTAGATCACTCCTCAGAATGGTAAAATCTCCTGTCAATGTGTCCACTTCCACTTCTGATGCACTGGCTCCAAATGAGAAGTAATTGTAGGGGTTTCCCTTCCCGGTAGTCCAATCCATCCAGATACCTGGAGTCTTGTAGAATCCTTGAGCTGAGAGGTTGACTCGCTCAAAGTAGGCCTTCTCTACCTGCAATATAAGATTACAGTGGAACATCTAAATATTGGACCCTCTGTGATAGGGACAACCTCCTTACAGGAGACACTGTTAGTTATTATTTGACCTCTGAGGTAAGGACAGCGTATAATGCCAACCTCAAGTGTCCATTGTTCAAATGTTCTACAACTCTATTCAGTGAGAGTTATCGTGGAAACTACATAAATACCCTCATTCAGTAATAATACTAAAATCATAGTTACTAGCTTTGGGTTGCAGATTAAGTCGTGTTGTCCTAAAATGCTCATACAAACATAAAACTTAGCATCTTATGATTTAATGTGGCTCACCCATTTCTCCCAACCAGCATTGGGTTCAGCCTCACGAAATGGTTTCAGTCTCTCCATGATCTGATCACAGCAGTCCTTGACAGCCATACCATATATATCACAGGACACAGACCCAGCAGTTGGACTAGAGTTAGGTATTTTATCTGAGCTGGTCTCTGAGATGTAGATCTTGTCCATTGGCAGGTTCAGACAATGGGAACATACCTGCACCACACAACTCAATGTATCTAATGTATCTCAACTCAATGTAGCTCAATGTATCATCTATCAAACTATTTTAATGGCTCAGGGCTTGGATGTAAGAAAAGGACACAGACACATAAGATGTAATAATAAGATGCGCGAAAAAGTTTTTGATGTGGATATTACAAGCTACATAATTGAAGCACTGGTTATTAAGAGGAGAATAAAAGTCAGGCAATCTAAAAATTCACTGCACTGAGAGCTAAAACCCCATTGGACTGAGCTGATGTTGTCTACAAATACAGTCTCCAGATGAAGATACACCTTTGTTTAAACCTCTCTCATTTTTAAGGCCAGGTATGTATGTATAATTGTGTCAGGCTCTACTGGATGTGTTGACATGGAGATTACACCTGTATCATCTTGGTGTGTAGTCCCTGACCCATTTCCATTCCTCCATGAGACAACAGAATTGAGCCATCTGTATAAACATGGAGTAGAGCTCCACCTTGGTTCAAGAACTTGATTCCAAATGCCAGACAATAGCGGTTTGGACTGATGGCCAGACCTCTCTTCTTCCACTTGTTAGACCTAGAAAAATACAATACATAGTTCTATCCATAGTATATAGGAAATGAGAAACAACTACCCCAAACAATCTCTTAACTCTCTCCATAGCTACTTTTACTAAACCTATTAGCCAACCAAAATAAAAAATCTTATATAAGACCATGCTCGTGTTTTATAGTTACTTCCACTTTAAAAAAGATTTGCTAAAATATTTTACTCTTTGCTTTCAGTTTTAATAAGTGATTTGTAAAGCCATCTATGTCGAAACACTTTATAAAATTTTAAAAAATCTTTTTAGTTTTGTTCAGAGACACAAAGAGATTTAGCTCACTTGTTGAAATTATCCACACTCTGTCTCCAAGTGGTGAGGTATCCAGTTTTCTTCAGCAGTGTGTCCCAACATCTAGTCAGATGAACTTTAGACTGCACCTGACCATAAGGTGTGGCATTACCATCCTGGTAGAAATTCAACCTCCGCACCTTTACCAGGTAAAGTATGGGTGACATTGTGATTATATAACTCCTATTATATCAATAATATATAATTCCTAGTAATACATTATAACTTTAGTAAACACCAGGTGACGCACCAGGTGACTAGCATAAAATGTTTGCACACAAACAGAGTTCCTTAAACAGTAGCTACTGCATATATACAATACAGTGCAGTGTATGCTTATAGAAGTGACTTTAGAGGTATGTACATGTAGTTATACAATAAGGTATTTACTATTAACAGTGTTCACTTTAACAAGGTTTTATGCAGAACATTAATGTTAGAGTAAATTAATGACGGACTCTCCACATATAACTGTAATTCTGTGTATTAATCTAGACCTGTTCTGAAGGTAAGTTGAGATGTTCGGCAATTCTCTGGACCCACTGCTCTGTGATGATCATACCTTGAGGACCACCGAATCCTCTGAATGCAGTGTTTGTCGGGAGATTGGTATGACACACGCGACCCACCACACGATAGTTGGGTATTCTGTAGACACAATCTGAATGTGTCACTGCTCTCTCCATCACCTGTATCATACATAGATTACCTAGTTAGTGTGAACTACAGCACTGGAGCCTCTCTTTAACGACACGTTGAATGTATGTAGGAACATTTCCAGTTATAGCAGGGTCCATTTTTGTGGGTTAAAGGGATTAAATCAGTAGTTATTAACTGTCTATTACATTGAGGTGCCTACTAAATACTAGGTCCACTACACAGGATTCTAGTATAATTATTATACATAATTCAGGGCTTTGTGAATAATTATAGTAAGGCACAGCATTATAGACACATGGTATAGTACATATCATTTTCTACAAATTATACATATGTTTTTGTTATTAACAACATTTTTGGTAATACATGTTAATAATAGATTCAACTGTAAACCACAGATACATACATTAAGATTCTATTAGCTATGTGTATGTAGGCATGCACTCACAGGTATAGAGAGATCAGCAGAGTAGCCACCATTACTATAGAGTTTTGCATCATAAGCAATGATTCTTCCTTCATCTGTAAATCCAACCTTGTAGCGACCCAGGAATGGATGACGACCTCCTGAACTCATCATATCTTCATCTCTATCCAACATTACCCTCACCGGCCTCTGGACCCTGCAATTAGTGCATTAATCACTGTGACCACTTCCTATATATAATGCTCTAGGAACAATTTACTGGAATTTCTGATATAATAGCCTCTCTACAAGAAATGCTGTTCTATACCCATTGCTAGTGAGTAATTTGGGAACCCCTTATAATGGTCGATAAATCTACCCCTTCCTATAATCATATGTAGATGAGACAACCTCTTTACAAAGATACGCCTTTTTATTCCAAAGTGTCCCATGTTGAGAAGTTCCACTGTTATAGTAGTTGGAAAGTGGTCAGAAAACATACTTGTTAGCAGCCACAGCTACTGCTGTAGAAACATAATAAGCACGTGTTTCCTTCCCTCCAAATCCACCTCCTGTAATAGAAAAGTTATTTTCTTCACCAATGTATGATAATTCAATACATTCAAAGCTGCAACAGGGGGGTATGCAGGGAGTCACGGGGATATGTAGGGAGTCAGAGTGGTATGGAGGGAGTCAGAGGAGTATGGAGGGAGTCAGGAGGATATGCAAGGAGTCAAGGGGATATGCAGGGAGTCAGGGGGGTATGCAGGGAGTCAAGGAAATAGGCAAAGAGTCACTACCTATTTACTGTAATAAATGCTGACTTTGCATATTT
>JAODVQ020075993.1:12616-41663 GCA_025400075.2 Phenganax stokvisi
TTAAACTATTGTTATAGGCACAGATTGTTATGGTAGAGTGATCTGCTTTGTAATAGTAATAATACACTATGTATTGGTAATGTATTATAGTAGTGAGTAGCTCAAGAGATAAACACATTATTATATAGGTTTGTGGCTTTAGGTGTAACCACTTTGTCTCTCACACTCACACACTCTACCTCTCTCATCTTAGAAACATACCCAGAGAGTGAATACATTGGAACATTACCTCAATATCAGGTGTGTTTACATTAAATTCTGTTGTCGTGGAAACCAATCTATTGTCATGGTAATAATAATAAATATTGTAGGAGTTAACAAAGAAGTTGGTGGGATATTGGAAAGATTTGGTACCTCTGCCTCAGTCAGCCCTAGACACTATAGCTGATGGAGCTTATTATACTACTATTGTTCAGGATAAACTGAGGATTCTCTCATTCAATTCAGACTATGGGTATGGATATTTCATCCTATAAGACAATATAGAGATATGTGTGCATTTATAATAGTCACACAGAAATTTTAGTTATCCAAAACCAGTCAGATTTGCATACATATTAGCCACAGAGCTGATTAAATTAGTGATTCTTTCACTGCAGGTACACTATAAATTTCTACTCGAGACTAAACGATAAAAATGAGTATTTCGTAAGACAACAACAATGGATTCAAGACACATTGCAACAGGCTGAAACTGCAGGAGAAAAGGTAATAATCCTAACATAGTGAGTATAGCAGGTAATTTTTTTATTTTGTAAAACACCAAATTTGATACAGTTTGAGATATTTGATAAACTGGTGAGTATGGACTGCAGCGTACCATGAAACAATAGAGTTTGTTTATAAAGTTTCTTTTTGTGTCTACCTTCCTTCAAAATATGCCGATATTAACCAAAATTAAAAGTTTCTCACCTAACTATATTGTATATACATTCAGAAGAACACTATTTCATCCAGTTCTTATATTTGGTGCGTAGGTGATTATGATGGCTCATATACCACCTGGTGATCCAGGAAACACCATCGCCAGTTATGAGGAATTTTATCTGAATCTCACAAAGCGTTACCGTGACACAATAGTGGCTCATCTATTTGGCCACACCCACCATGATGAATTCATATTGGTTAGGACTAAATCACTTATGCTACTATAGGCTGTGGGGTGTTCACTTATTTTAAACTTTTCCTGTTCTCATGCCTGACTTGCAGGGGTCCTATCACCTGTACTCACTGGGCCCACAAAGCCAAGGGACACCATATTGCAATGGTGACCGCGGTAACCACTTGATGTTCCATGCCTCATAGAGGCTAATCATTGAACATAACGAGAGGGTAATATCTCTCTCTCTGTCTTTCAATTGGCAAGGTACAAGACGAAGATGGAGTGTATGGAACAATATTGATTTGTCCATCAGTAACTCCTTATGGTCGCAGTAATCCATCTTTTAGACTATTCACCATGGATTCCTCCTCATACCAACTACTGAACTACCAGCAATTTCATCTTAATCTCTCTCTCGCTAATGGTATATACAATAACTGAATTCTAGTTCTCACCACATTTCAAACCTCTCCTCTACCTCTCTCCTCCTCCCCAGAACAAGCCAACAGAGGAATAAAACCAAAACTAGAGTTAGCCTATACATCATCTGACCTCTACGACCTCTCAGATCTGACTCCGCCCTCCTACACATCTCTTGTTGAGAGGTACATAAGACCACACCCACTATAACATACCAAGTCCAGTTCCCATTCTTCAGGTTTTCAGACTATCCAGAACTGGTTTCTGAGTATAGATATAATATTTATGGTCGGACTAGAACAAGTGATAAGTCATGTGACCAGCAATGTGTTAAGGAGACAGTGTGTCAGGTCAGTAACATACTCAGTTCAGAGAGACGCAAATGTCTGGGTCAATGACATCACTATGACATCATCATCATAATTACAGAAAACATGGTGTGTGTATTAACATTATTTTTTTCTGTGTCAACCATTTTTACTATGATAACTATACCTTGTGAGTATAGTTCATTATAAAGGGATGTATATAAAAGACAAAAATATTTTTACCAACTAAAAGTGAGTTGAATAAAACGGAATGAAAATGAAATGAAAAAAGTGATCTCAGAGCAGTTCTCCTGTGATGTCCAGGTCATTATTGTCATGGAAACTACAACTGCGGTGCCTCTTGGTGGGTGGAGAAGTGGGTGTGGTTTGTTCAGAGAGAGGAGAGGTCTCTGTTCCATGTCGGGCTGTCTCCATTCCAGTATCATTGATTTTCTCCAGTAGTTCTAGTTTTTCTAAAATTATCCACTCTAAAGAGGAAGTGATGTAATATGATAGAGAGAGAGAGAGAGAGAGAGTGGGTGTAGTCTAACTCTGAGTGGAGTATTCCAGATCGGGGTCATCAGGGAAGGCAGAGTGGAGTATATTGACTCCACTCATGAGGGCGGAGCTTGACATGGAACACTCCATGACTGAAACGGCAACAATGGCATCCATCACTGTCACCACTTCATGACACATTAACCTTGCATGAGCTACAGAGGGGATTGAATATAATTGGGTGTATAATTATTATGTTAGACACAAACTTCTGATGACACAATTCTGGCTATGAGAGCTATATTATGTCCTGGTATAAATAATAAATTAATAGGTTATATACTAGCAAGTGAAGGAGGAGGTTTAGGTCATATAGGAGGAGGAGGAGGAGGAGGATAAAACCTTGAGCAAGTCTAACAAGACTCTCCAGTAATCTGATGGTTGTTCTTGCAGCACTACGTGAGTCTGTTTGTCTCTGATACTGGTAGTAATGTGACAGGACCCTGTGAGGAGGAGGATGAGGGAGGTGGAGAAGGAAGACTAAACTAAGTAGAATCTGCTATTATAGAGGTTGCACAATATCTAGATGTGACGGTGACAAAGAGTAATAAGTATACTCTAAAGACTAAATTGCTTCTCACTTCTCTGTACTACAAAATGACATACATATTTGCACTGGTAGACATTTTAGGTTTGATATTTTTCACATGTTTGAGATAATTCCTCATCTTCTCAACACTCCATGTTTTATCCTCCATCTCTTCCACCTCCTCTTCTTCATCCTTTCCATCCTTCCTTACTATACAATGTATTACCTCTATTAGATACAATTATAGAGTGTTCCACTGACTGTGAGAGGCATTATTTAGAATGAATGAAGATATAAGGTCGTCCCATGTCTCATTCTGTGAGTCCAAGAGAACCAGAACCAAATCAAATCTACTCAACAGTGGACTAGCGACTGCCACATTCACACTCAATGACTATATCAAGATACATTACGTCATTATGATGTTATAGTTATTTAACATTGCATCATTATGATGTCATAGTTATTTTACTGACCTCGTCAGTGTTATAGCGCCCTTTAGGGTTGGTAGCTGCTAGTATAGTACATTTTGTGTTGAGTTTACACACCAGTCCAGCCTGACAGAGAGGGAGAGAGAGAACACAGCCATTATTAGAGACATAGCTCTGTTCAATACTTAGCCTATGAGGTATATACAGTGGTAACCGTACAGTCGCCATTGTAGCAAGGTGCTCATTGGCTTCATGAGCCCAGTAGGCACAGTTAAGGTACCCCCAGCTAGTCAGGCATGAGAATAAGGAGAGGTTACCTTGGCAACACTGATAGTTTGTTGTTCCATTGCTTCATGTATACTCCCTCTATCATGTTCCTGTATACTATTGAACTCATCTTGAAATTGAGAGAGAGAGAGTTAATGTGTGATATAAGATATGACCTTACCAATACAACAAAGTCCTCCATCAGCAAGGACCAGAGCACCAGCCTCAAGTTGCCACTCCCCTCCGTCCTGCCACACCCACTCAATCACTAACCACATCCACTTTATATCGTAACATATACCTTGACAGCAGCGACAGTCAGACCAGCACTGGTACTACCAAGCCCAGTAGTAAGTACCGAGCGTGGTACTAGTTTCACCGCATACTTCAATACCTGAGACTTCCCTGTTCCTAATGAGAGATTGTAATTATTTGTTTTCTAAAAATGTTCTTGTGGTTTGTTAACATAACTTTCAGCTAGTTAAGGATTACTCATTAAACAACTAAAATAACTTACCAGGGTCACCAACCAGCAGAATGTGAGACTCCCCACGTACACGAGTACCGGATGCATCAACATGCTGATTGATGACATCATCAGAGATCATGTGACAGTCACATGACTCACCTCAACACCACCAATGAGAGCCATGAAGACTGCAAGTTTGACAATGTACAGTCCAAACACCTGAGGACAGAATGAACTGATAATTACATTCCGTCCTACCAGTGGGCTGCTGGAGTAGTCATTCCAGAAATCTTTGAAATCTGTTCTCTGTTAATGAAAACAGAGAGAGAGAGGATCAAAACATATTTAGCTCTGTTTAGATGACAGACACCCTTTAAACCAGTTTGGAGTCTAAACCAGCCACCTAACCAATCTGTTTCTTGTAAAGTAAAGCAGTTTACCAGTTTACGTGTAACAGAAACCAGTTTCCAAACTGGTTTAATTCTGTATGTGTAACAGAACATTAGATAAACTCACACTTTCTTCATTAATAGCTGCTGTCAATTTATTTTCACTGTTTACTTGCACATGGTTGCCTAGCAACACAATCTCTAGCTCACACTGCTGTCCAACACTGTAGTGGGAGATCATGTGACCCGATCTCTATGTCACATGACTTGCACCTGACTGGCTTCCACCTTCTTCTGACAATACCTCTGGTGTGTCATACATATATATATATACGTAATAAAATAAAATAAACAGATTCATAGCACATTTTAGCATTACGTAATGGTGACATCATCACCAGCCTTGCAGGAGTCCACAAGGTCATTCTCCAGAACTACCCACATGGAGCGTGGAATCTGGATCAGAGTTAAGGATAATGGAATGGAATATAGTCACACTTGGAATGGAACAGAGACTCCACGTGGTAGATACCTTTCCCACTTCGAGTTTTTGCACTTGTTCTTGAACTTTGACCTCTTGGTAGTCACGGAAACCACCAAGTTCACCTAAACAATTTTAAACACTGCAGCAGTTTAGAACAGTACAAACCTTTGACCAAGTCTATTTTTACTGATCCACAACCTTCAAATGTACAACTGTGATATAAAGAGCTCATTAAAGATGACATCATTATTACATCATCAGAATACCATGGTGGTTTAGGAATTGTATTATACTGCTCAAGGTCAGAGGTCACTGAGAAAGTACGATGACATCTTGAACATTGATACTCCTTACTGCACTCTAACACTTTCACTACTGTTGTCCTGGCAACCGTGCCTTGTTAAACAACAATTGATTGGAGGGGGTGTGGTCAATTTGATAAGCCACACCCACCAGTAATGGCAAGAAGACGGCCGAGATCTCTAGTTTGTGGAACTCTAGTGAGATTTAGTTCAGGACATAATGGGAGAGAGCAGAACCTAATGTGAACCTCAGACATGGGAACCTGGATACATAACACATGATTATCATGTGATTATCCAGGGTCTCACTCACTGAATTGAGAGATTTTCCATTTTCTTTCCCAATAGAACAGAGTACTCTACGCAATACAGTATCACTGACTGTGTGATAGATAGTTTTAGAAACAGAGAAATGACAAGAGAGGAGAGAAAGAGCACAGCCATGGTGAGAAACAAAGTGGCTGCTGGGTGTGAGTGTCTTAGTAATGACCTGCTAGAACTGCTGCTGGGTGTTTCAACAATAACTGTCCTACATCAGCTGACACATTGAATAAATACAGTGCACTACACACACACGCAATATATGAAAGAAAGGTGAGGCTTCATGTTCACTAACTTTATAGTTACGGAATAGTGCCGCGACGGATCCGCGCCTTCTTCGTCGGAGACGAGTGACGTCACGTGAGGTATATAGTATTTACCTAGCAACTTTTCCACCGTTTCTGAGGATATTTCATGGCTTATTAACACTATGTAGATAAGGCGATGCTGGTCTAACCTTCTACAAGACGTTTCTCCCGAGGAGATAGCTCTACTGACATTTTCACGGTTTGACGGAACGATACGCGTTTAATTTCATTCGCCGCGTAAACGCTTCGTAACGCGCGCATTCGTAATAAAAAAATATTAATTATGCAACAAATAGCGTAATGTGACGTATAAGAAGCTGATTGGTCCAATTGGGTGATCACACGCGGTGTCTGCTGTGGGACTTCTTTTTCTGTCTTGGTTTCTTCAGAACATTTTCTCCTTTCTCGAATTCTTGCAGCATGGCCTGTAACAGAGAGAGAGCCAGAGAGGTAAGGTGCTCAATGTAGACCCAGTGACAAGGTAAGCTACTATAACATGATGTAGCTAGTGATGGTGAAGTAGCTAATGTAGCTAGCTAAAAACAATCCTACTGATTGTTCTGTCTTACTTTATGGAAAGTACTCATCTTATTCTATGCTAGTGTATTCTTACTTTGTTTAAAGTAAGAACAAGGCAGTTGCATTCAAAAACTGGTGACTATAGCTATGTGTATAGCTACAAAATGGCTATTTGTAGCTATTAGCTAAAAAACATACCCTAAGGATGGGTCCCATAGTGTAAGTCCTCACGCTCTCCTCTTCCTCCCCATCTTCATCATCTTCATAATATGATTGATTGATATTGGGGATTGAGGAGAGCATTGATGTGCCCGTTGAGAATGGCTCTGGAGTACCCATCTCTCCACTCTGATGCTCCTCTTCTGACTATATTAGTTAGATGAAGGTAATGTAAAGACATCCAGGACAGTGATAGATATAGTAGCACTGGATGATAGTACTCATATTATTCTATGCTATTGTATTCTACATATATACCATCTGCTACAATGGTGTGGTATGTACTGTTACCACTGCTAACAGCAAATGAAAGAAACTAGCCATAGCACTTACTATGAATGTAGACTCATTCTCGATATCTTCCTTGTACATAAAGCTAGCATCTTGATCTTCTGTAGAGAGAAGTGCAGGTGAGTGTCATATGACAATGAGTGAGTGGTCTGACCTGGGTTCATGTCGTTATCCAGTAGATCCAAGTCAGAGTAATCACCATATTCCCACGGAGCCCCAACAGCTTTGCCTCGTCTCTCTGTCCCCTGTATTCTCTGAGCCACCGAGATGAATCTATCCCTACAAAAGTAGATGCGAAAACTTCTTGAAGTATTTCTCTTTATAAAGCAGTACAAAGACCTATAATAAGTGTATGGTGTGATGTCTGCCACTCACCTGGCATTAAGAGGGTCCTTGTTTCGTCTGTACCTCACATAACAGTAGATCAGTAGACAGCCAAAGAGCAGTACAATGGCTACTAACACTAATGCCAGAACCACTATAACTGCTATGCCTATTTCAGTCTCAAAGAAGTTTGTGCTGGGTGGCTCAACTCCCTTTGTTGATGGGACCTCAGTGTCTGGAGTTGTAGCTGGTTCTGTAATCTCATTGACAAATATAGTGACGTTCCTAATGATAGGGTTCTCCTCTTTTTCATCATCAGCTAGAGATATTTGTATAATGGAACCATCATCATCTGGTTTTATGAGATCAGTTGCTACCAGGAAATATGACATTCTTCTATTTGTCTCTTCAGCTATTACTGGTTCTAGTTTATACTTGTCATCTCCCTTTAACACAGTGAGAGATGGTGTGATAGTGTCAGACTCATCAGGATCATAAAATGTGAAATATTCGAGGTTGAGAGTCACATTAACTATTGGAAGGATGGCAACTATCTGATCCAGTACAGTTTCAACTCCGACCTCTTGTTTTACTGGGATATCTACCTGTATGTAATACTCTACCACATCAGGAGGGAAAAACCGTGGATTATTGTCATTTATGTCCAATATATTGACTATTACTTCGGTATAGCTAAATTCTGGATCTGGCTCACCGAAGTCCTCAGCTCTTACTGCTATCATATACTGACTAGTATCCTCTCTATTGAATGTTCCCATAACAAATATTTCTCCATCAGTTGTTATGGAGAATCCATCACTGTTTGGAATTGCAAATGAGTATTGTATTCGGGCATTTCTGGTTGAAGGATCATCATGATCTATTGCCTCCACCCTACCTAGGAAAGTACTGCTGACAAAGGTAGTCTCATTGATATTAAAAATGTATTGTTCTAGTGGAAATTGTGGAGCGTGGTCATTGGCGTCTTCAACTACAACATTGACTAAAACATTAGCCATCACTCCAGATTGTGAATCAGTGACATTGATATTCAATTGATATAATGGTATAGACTCCCTATCTAATCCCATAGTGGATAATATGCCATCATTTGAGATTGAGAAATCCATCAATTCGTTTCCACCGAGGAATGAGAAAATAGTGGAATTTGACCCAAACTCAAACCCTCTATTTGCCAAGAAAGTTTTCAAATCAAACTGGTGTTCCTGGTTTTCGAGAATGCTGAGAGTTGCCGTGGTGACGGTAACAATGTTGATGACAACATCAGTGGTCGCTGTACGTATACCATCATTTACCTCCACAATAAAACTATACAACAGAAGATGTTGTTCAGGTATAGGAGATGATGTCCGCTGCAGTATTCCTGTGTCGGGTGTAACTTCAAAGAGATCTTGAGGAGGGATCAGTCTGAAAGAAAAGCTTCCCTCTATGTCAGGGTCATCTACCATGAACATGAGTAAAGGTGTGCCCGGAGGAGACAAATTGTTGATGTTTATGGTGTAGAAATCCTGTTGGAAACTAGGAGCGACGTCATTCTTATCTTCTATTGTAATACTGACCACAGTAGTAGAGGAGAGAGGAGGGTTACCCATGTCTACTGCTGTGATAGTTAGAGAGGTAGTTGGCAGAGCTTCACGGTCAAACACAACCACTGTCCTAACTACTCCTGTATCTGGGTCCACTTCAAATGCCATACTGTTGGTGTAGTATTGAAACATGGAATTGTTTCCTGAATCAATGTCTATGGCAGTGACAGTAGTTACTATTGTACCAACTGGTTCATTTTCCAATACTGATCTGAGGTACGTTGCTTGTGTGAACACTGGTGGATTATCATTGACATCAGAGAGGAAGACATTCACTACAGCTGTGGGTAGAAATGACCCCACAAAGGCTTCCACTATTAAACCAAACTCTCTGGTACCCAGATCGTAGTCCAATTGTGATTCTCCACTTAGAGATATATCACCAGTGGATGGATTGATGACAAATGTTCTACCATACTCTGAGTTTTCTCTCAGAGTGAATGTGGCTGTATATTCTGTAGGGTTGTGAAGAGAGGAAACCAGCTCTGTCCCAGGAAAGATGACAGTGCTTGCTGTGGTGTCTTCTGGGATTTCAAGTTCAAATGTGCTGATGTTGAAACGTGGTTCTGTGAGGCTGCTACTCTGGATTTGAATGGTTACAGTGACCCTGGCCTCTCTCCGAGGCTGCCCTGAATCTGAAACATTCACATCTACTACAACAGTCTGTGCTATATTCAATGAGCCAGATAATCTTAGCTCTCCTGTGTTGGGATTCAACTGTAGTTGGCCAGCTTCAAACCTAGGCTGTGAAATTTCAATGAATGAGTAGATGAGTCGGCCATTTTCTTCACTGTCTCTGTCAGAACAATCTATCTGAGTCAAGTTGTGATCGGTGTATGTGCCAGTGGGAATTTCCACTGTGATCAGGTAGTCCCGACAGAGAGGAGAGTTGTCATTCACGTCTGAGATCAGTACTAAAACTTCAGTAATTGTAGTTCGAGGAACTACACTGTCTTCAGTATAGTCATTATCACTGGCCTCTATTGAGAGAGTATAATTTGAAACTTGTTCAAAATCTAGTTCAGATCTCAAGTTTATGACTCCAGATTCTATTCCTATAACAAAGGTATCCAGGTGATTGAGAAGAGTGTATGTTATTATTGGTCCGTCTCGATTGTCAGCATCACTAGCTTCCACTTCTCCTACCTCAGACCCTATGGATGCATCTTCATTCACTGAGAATTGGAGAATAGAGGTGAAGTTTGGTGAGTGAAGGTTAACAGGTAGGATACGGACAAATAGAGAGGCAGTTTGTTGGAAAGTTTCATCTCCTCCAGTGAATACTGTATCAGTACAGGTTATAGTGATACTATAGTCTCTCTCCCTCTCATAGTCTACTTCTCCTTCAAGAAGCACAGTGGAATGAACTACATTGAATGGAGAGTCAAGAGAATGAAATGCAGGAGTGAGAGATAGAGTTGTTGCACTGCCTTCAGGATCAACACACATGAAACTCTGAATAGCTGTCATGATAGGAGAGTCTTCTCGAAGAGTTCGAATTATACTGCCCGTTGGAGTCAGTACTGGAGGAACATCATTGACATTTTGTATATATGCAAAGACTTCTATACTGCTAGACTCCCTATTAAATCTTGAACTGTCCGTGACTGTCACTGTGAATTGGAATGTACTGGTGGTCTCAAAATCAAGTGGCAGTGCCAGAGTGACGAGGCCAGATTGGTCTATAGCAAATGTTCCGAGACCTGTGCCACTAGTTATACTGTAGGCCACCATAGTACCCTCAGGATCCATAGCAATTATATTTACTAGTGGAGTTCCTACTAATGTTGGTTCAGGGATTGAGAGAGACAGGTCACCGTGGCCAAATACAGGTGGCTGATTCACACCTTCAACTCTGAGAGTAACATCAGCAGTTGTATTGAGTTGTCCATCAGAGCAGAGGAAAGAGAATGTGTAGCTTCCTGCCGATATACTAGCACTTGAAACAACTGTGCCTGTGATAACACGATCTGAGCCCAGTGTTGAGAATACTAGAGGCAGGGAGCTGGGGTTAGAATGAAGGTATAGATCTAGTTGAGCATTAGGTGTAGTGTCTGTATCAAAACACTCAATATCTATGATTGTTGATCCAATGGAAGCACTGGTGGACCAAAGAGCTAGGATGCCAGTGGAGGGAAATTGTGGTGGCTCATTGATGTCCTTCACTGTGACCTCAACTACTGCACTGCTGGATAGAACACCATCTGATACTTCAACCACTATCTCTAGAGTTTCACCAAGGGTGGCATTAGTTGGAATGAAGCTGGTTCGAATCTCTCCATTTATATTGATAGTGAAGTAAGACAATCCACTGCCACCAATCAGATTGAACTCTAACATGCTATCAACATCATCATCCATAGCTGAGACCACACCCACAAGTGTTCCAAGAGCAGCTGCTTCAGTCAAGTTGAAGATGTAGAAGTCGGACAAGAACATAGGTTGATGTTCATTAGTACCGGAGACCTGTATTTGTACTGTCGCAGTGGCTGATAAAATGGTATCTCCATGATCTGAACATATTACTGTTATTGTGTGGTGGGATTGGTCTTCAAAGTTGAGTGAACTTGCAAGAAACAATTGACCATCATCAGTTATACCAAATGGATCAGTTGGAGAGAGTGAAAAAGCCGTGTCTCCGTTGTCTCCTTCATCGATATCAGTACACTGGAAGACATAAAATGGTAGACCTAAAGCCATATTCTCAGAGAGAGTTAGACCAAGCATGTTAGGAGTAATGACTGGGTTGTTGTCGTTGATATCAACGATAGTAATATCCACCAAGACCACACCCACTGCTCCAGTAACATTATCTTGAGCCTGAACTGGAAATACATAGCTGGATGAATTTTCCCTGTCCAGTGTTGATATGAGTGTCACTACACCAGTGAATGAATCAATTCTGAATGGAAAAGAGTCAAAGATGTCATCTAGACTGTATACTATTGGATTAGAACCACTAACAACCGAAACTGTTAGAATGTCTATGCCAATTGTACTATTTTCTTCCACATATTCGACATATATCTCTTGTGAGAATGTTGGAGGCGGGTTGTCTCCTACTTGAATAGTTATAGCGGTATAGGCCAGAGCTGTTTGTGGTTCACTAGCCTCTTCATCCACACACTCCAGAGTCAGAGAAATGACTATACTGTTCAGAAGATCTCCAGCTAATCCTCTCCACACCAACTGATTGAGGCTGTTGAGGAAGACGTAGCTTTGTTCGTTGCCTTGTGACGATGTTTGTGTGCCATCATTACCTTGTGTGATAGAGAGAGATGTTTGTGTGCCATCTTCATCACTACAGGAGAAGGTTTGAATTGGATAACCAGAGCTAGTGTCATGAGGTACAACTGCTAGAGATGTAGCTGGAGTGACTATTGGAAGAACATCGTTCACATTAATCACTGAAATATGTAATGGAACAAAACTCTCAGCTCCTGCTCCATCACGAGCAATCACTGTCAAATTCCAAAAGTCTTGTGCTTCATAATCCAAGTTGTTTGACACCAGGACATCACCAGTGGAGGGATCTACAAATACAACAGAGAAATTGCCTGGGTCTTGAAGTAGATACGTCACTTCTCCTTGACTCCCTGCATCATTGTCTTGTGCACTGAGTGTACCAATCAAAGTACCAAAACTATTTTCCTCAGCTGAAAAGTGATATTCTGTCTGAGAGAATGATGGAAGGTATTCATTGATTGGCAGTATCTCCACACGAACTGTTGATTCAGCTGATCGAGGTGTGGGTCCTCCATCGGAACATTCAACCATCAAATTATACACAGTCTCAGTTTCATAGTCAATATTTCCCGATGTGACCACTATACCATCCTGTGTGATGTTAAACACAGATGGTCCACCTGCTATGGAATAACTGATCTCTGCTGATATATCCTCATCAGTACAAGATACCTGTACCACTGGTGTCAATAGAGTGGTGGTTTCATTAATTGAGGCTGTGTAGAAAGGTGTTGAGAAAACAGGAGAGTGATCGTTGATATCAGTGACCACTACATCAAGGGTGGCAAAGGAAGAAAGAGGACTACGTCCTGTATTTGTGGCTCTGATAGTTAGTGTGTACATCTGCTGCTCTCCAGCATCAAGAAGGTTTCTAATAATGACATCGCCTGATATTGGATCAATGTGGAAGGCATTTCCATCATTACCACTTTCAATCTGATAGCCAATATTAACACTAGTATCACTGGGAGTGGCATGAACTGTGATTATTGTAGTTTGAATTGGCTCATTTTCTGAGACTGTGACATTGTAAGATGAGCTATCAAAAACTGGAGCTTCCAAATCCACTGCACTGACTATAATAGTAACTAGAGCTGAGGAGGAGAGAGGAGGAGACCCTTTGTCTGTGCAGACAACATCAAATGTGTGAACAGTCTGATCTGATTGAGGAATGTCAAGGAGAATGGTACCATTTGTTTGAATTGAAAATGGTGTCGTTTGTGGATCAAGTGAATAAACAATTTCCCCAGCACTTCCTTGGTCTGAATCATCACATGTGATAGATAGTACTGAGGTGTGTGTTGGATGATCTGTTGTAATGGATTCAATATATGATGACATGCTAGCAGTTGGTGTATTATCATTAGCATCCTCTATCAAGATCTCTACTTGAGTTGTTCCAGTTTTACGAGAAGAGTCAGTGGCTGATGATCCACCATCAACTGCTGATATAGTAATATTATATGAATCAGTGGTTTCTCTATCAAGTGAAGTCAGTACTCCAATTCTCCCTGTTGCAGACTCTATGAAGAATTTGTCGGGGTTACCAGCAGTGATAGAGTAACTGATGTCACCGAAACTACCCACATCATTATCCTCTGCCTCTACTGTCCCTACGTATGTTAGGGTGTCCACATCTTCACGGATGGAAAAGACATAGGATGAAAATTCAAACTCAGGCGAGTTATCGTTGACAAAGATGACCTCAACTGTTACTACTCCAGTTGAAGTAGCATCTGGCATATCAGCCTCTGAACACACTACTGGTAATACATGAACAGGAGTTGAGTCCAACTCTCCCTCCAACCTTACTATGCCATACTGATCTACACTAAATAGATCACTAGCTGGAATGAATGTGAAGTTAAACACTGTTCCTTCCTCTGAATCTCCATCACTACACTCCAATGTCCCAACTGGGTATCCTATTGGTGAATTCTGCTCCACTTCTAGTCTAGCAGATGGAGGAGTGAGAGGAACCTGATCATTGATATCCAATACTTGTACTAGGAGTAGTACACGTGATTCTCTGTCCTGTTCATCCCTGGCACGGACTATTAGTCCATGTGTTGTCTGGGCTTCATAGTCCAGAGTAGCAACAAGGCTTACTACACCAGATGATGGATCAATGTAGAATATATTTTCCGAGTTTCCATCTGCAATATCATAAGACACTTCACTTCCATCACTGCTAGTTGCCAATACTTCTGTGAATTCTTCACCAGTGGCTGTATTCTCTGATAGTAGCCATTCATAGATAGTATCAGAGAAAGATGGTGCATCTGGTTCAGGTATGAATATGAAGACTTGACCGTGCACACTCTCTCCTCCTTCATCAGTGCATGTGATGTTTATGAAGTAGGCGGCTGAAGTGGAATCTAGTAGTGGTTGAGTTAGTGTTATACTGTAATCGAGTCCATTTTGATTGAGAGAAAATGGTACACTTGAGTCCAGGTCATTAGTAGAGACAGTAGGAGATCCATATGGACTGGCATCTCCATCTGTACAAGTAATGCTCACTACAGTAGTGCCTTCTGCTGTGTTCTTACTAACTATGGCACCATATATACCACCATTACTGAACTGAGGTAGATTATCATTAGTGTTTTCAACGTAGATGGTTACAGTGGCTGTGTCTGTCAGGGAGTTTGAGCCGTCATGGCTACCTTCATCCATCACTATCACATCGAATGTGTAACTAGTAGTTGTTTCATAGTCAAGTGGGACAGTTAGTAGAATATCTCCTGATTCTGGACTAATGTAGAACTGGCTGAGATTAAAGCTCTCTGCACTGAACACCAGGTCTGAGCTATCTTCATCTGTAGCTGTGAGTGAGTCTATTGTTGAGAGTAGAGGTGAATCTTCAGGAATGGTGAAGTTAAAGTTATCCTGTGTGAAAACAGGTGGTGCAGTGTTTGAGAACTGGACTCCAACACTGACTGAGACTTCAGTAGATCTGACACCGTCTGCAACTGTTACTTCAAATACTGTGGTGGTACCTGGAGTAAGAGTACCCTGTACTCTGACCTCACCAGTAGCAGAGTCAATGT
This sequence comes from Phenganax stokvisi, assembly GCA_025400075.2. Classification (NCBI taxonomy): domain Eukaryota; kingdom Metazoa; phylum Cnidaria; class Anthozoa; order Malacalcyonacea; family Clavulariidae; genus Phenganax; species Phenganax stokvisi. The sequence goes on from JAODVQ020075993.1 coordinate 27,761, forward strand.
CAAAAGTGACGAGAGAGGAGGACAAAGAGTAAGCAATTGGGTCACCATCAATATCACTGCAATTGAAAGCTAAAACTGGGTCTCCTGGCATGGCTGTGCTTAGTATAGAAGTAGAGTAGAGTTCTTGAGTGCAGAGTGGACTGTTGTCATTCTCGTTTATCACAATTACATTAATTTCCAGACTGCCAGATTTTGGGCTGTATGGATCACTATCCTGAGCTATGGCAGTGAATGAAACACTAGATGAAGTTTCATAGTCTAGTGGAGAAGAGAGAAAAAGTTCCCCAGTCTCTGAATCAATTCTAAATTCTGTCGTTCCTTGCAAGGAGTACTGGATTATTCCCTGCAGAGAGCGGTCACTATCAGTTGCATTAAGAGTACCTACAATAGTTCCAACTTCTGTGCTTTCACTTACAAACACAGTGTAGCTAGTTACATCAAACATTGGACTATGGAGGTTGTCAAAAGAATAAATATTAATTACTTCAACCTGCGTAGTAAGGCTAGGTTCCCCTTTATCGGACACATTAATGTAGAGTGAAAATTGGTCAATATCTGGTGGTGGTTGAATAGGTGTTGGTATATTAACCACTCCTTCAGGACTCAACTCAAATAGACTCCCTTCATTTCCAGATATAATGATATAATTTAGTTCCCCATCATTTCCTGCGTCATCATCCACACAACCTAGGTCTACTATAGGTCCAGCAGTTGTTCTATTGATGATGGTTACATAAATAGGGTCTGGACAATAGGGGCTGTACTCATTAACCCCGCTCACATCAATTGTTATATTGGCATAGGCAGAGAGCCTTACTTTACTGTCTGCTGTACCGTCTGTAGCAATTGCTACCAAACTGTACGACTGCGTCTCTTCAAAATCAAGTGAGCGTAATAGGGTGAGATGTCCCAATGAGTCATCAATGAAGAAGGTATTATTGTAGTCAGTCTGAAGAGAATATCGAATTCGGCCGTTAACTCCCTCATCTTCATCAGTAGCACTGACTGTTAGCAATACTTCAGTGACAATAGTGGCATCCTCTGAGACAGTAGTAGAATATATGGCAGGTAAGAATACAGGAGGAAATAGGTTTTCTTCTTGGACTGGAATGATGACCAAAGCAGTACCAAACATGGGAATGGAGCCGGAATCCCGACACTGAACAAAGAATGTGATGTTGTCGAATTCTCTGTCTCTCAAATCTCCACTTAGAACTAGATTACCAGTTGAGTTAATGGAAAACAGACTCGAGTCAGTGCTAGATGATGATATAACAAACTCAGTTTCAGCATTTTCACCAAGATCATCATCAGAACACGACACAACTCCAATATGGTATCCTAACACCTCATCTCCCTCCAGTGGTCCAAAATTGTATACATCCCTATCAAACTGAGGTTGTTTGTCGTTTATATCAGTCAAAATTACTGTCACATTGTTTGTACTGAATCTACTATCACTTGGAGAGAGATCCGTGATCATAATCCTCAGTTCAAAATTATCCTGACTCTCACGGTCGAGATTTCCCCTCACCAGCAGCTGTCCGCCAGAAGTTATTTCAAATAGATCTCCTGGATCACCAGATAAGATTTCAAAATTGACTTCTCCGTCTATTCCACTGTCCAGGTCTTCCCATTGGAGATTAGCAACTACTGTTCCTGGTATACTGTGCTCGGGTACACTGTATGTTGCCATGCCAAAGGAAGGTGTAAATTCATTCACAGGGTCAATAGTCAGGAATACACTGGCAGAGTCTGTTAGATTGAAGGTATCCTGGCACTGTACTATTAGGGTGTGAGATGTACTGGTCTCATAGTCTAATTCCTGACCACTAGCAACTTCTATACGGCCACTATCACCATCAATAACAAATATGTTTGTGTCTACAATAAAGGAGTAGTGGATGACATCTTGATCATCAGTGTCCTCACAAACAAAGTCAACTACGTGTGTCCCACCACCTAGACCTTCTAGTAGTGTCCTGGTGTAACTTCCTTGTACCACTGGAGGATCAGGAACTGTATCGAGAATAGTGATTTCAATTGTAATTGAGGAGCTTTCCTGTGGATCACCCATATCCTCTACTGTCAATGTGTACATGTAGAAGTTTGTTTCATCATAGTCAAGAGCTAGAGCAACGAAAAGGCAGCCTGTTGTTCGGAATACACTAAACCTGCTATCAGTGCCGGTAGCTGTGAGTGAGTATTCTAGTCGACCGTCTGGGGTGTCGGGCCCATCAGCATCAGTAGCTGTGAAGCATTCTACAGTCTCACCCACTGCTGTATCCTCTCGAACTGTTAGCATACGCATGGAAGGACCAATGAAGATTGGAGCGTGTTCGTTCATTGTCACTGTTTCAATAAGTATTCTAGCGGAGGAGGAGCGCTGAGGTGTCCCCTGGTCAGAACATGTCACCACCACCACCACATCTTCCTCAATCAGATCTGTAGTTCTTAGTAGTCCACTGGATGTAATCTCAAATCTATCACTGAACTGTAAGCTTGAGATAGTGAAAGTGGTATTTCCATTACTACCTGTATCTCTGTCACTGCAGTCTAGGTCTACAATGGTGGCATTGGTACTTACACTGACTTGTAGTAGAACTGATATATTGTTAGGAGTTATAACTGGATCATTGTCATTGATATCAGTGACTGTTATAGTTAAAGTGGTAATAGCACTAAGAGCAGGTGATCCACTCTCATCATTCTCTGAGATATCATTTCTGGCTACCACCATTAGAACATATTCATCTTCTGTTTCACGATCTATTGCCTCAGAGACAGTGACGGTACCAGTTGTAGGGTCAATGGAGAATCTATCCTCCTCATTTCCTGCTGAGAAACTGTATGTTATTTCATTGTATGCCACAAGATCATCATCTAGAGCATTCACATCAAATACAAATGTTCCTAGTGATGGATTTTCAGCCAGTTCTGTAGAATAAGGTAGAGCTCCTTGGAATACTGGTGGAAAATCATTGTATGGGAGTATATTAATAGATAGTGTTGTCTGAACAGTGTTTCGAGCAGAATCAGTGCAATTGACTCTGAATGTATAGCGGGGTGTGGTTTCAAGATTTAACCCTTCTGTTACTGATATTCTACCATTGCTGTTGACAGAGAATGGTACAGCTGCATTAAGAACATATGAAATTTGGATATTGTCTGCACTGTCATCGGCATCCATGCAGCTAATCTGTCCAATTTGTGTGTCAACCGCTGTGTTCTCCCTTACTTCAAGATAATACACAGCCTGTGTAAACACTGGTCGATTGTCATCTTCATTTTCAACTTGTATGATGACTGTAGCTGTGTCTGAGAGACTCAATGTATCAGATGCCTCGACCTGTATAATGTATGATGTCTGCTGAGTCTCATAGTCTAAAGAGCTAGCAAGGGATACTACTCCATCATCGGGGCTGATGTCGAAAGGAACATTGGGTGTTATAATAGTGTATGTGATTGTTCCAGCATCTCCAGCATCAAGATCACTAGCAAAGACCTCTCCGATCCTCCTACCTACAGCAGTTGATTCTGGAACAGTGAATGTGTAACTGGAATCATTGAATTGTGGTCCAAACTCATTCACATCTTGTAAAGTAATAATGAGAGATACTGTGCTCGCCTGAGATGGAGTACCACCATCAACACATGAAACAGTTAGAATATACACTCGCTGCTCTTCAAAGTCTAGATCATCACTGGAGGATACTATCACAAGTCCTGAACTCTGAACTGTGAATGGACTCTCCTCAATTGACAGAGAGATCTGGCCGTTAGAGCCTGAATCTAGATCTGAGCAAGTAATAGTTTCATCTAAAGTGACTTGGTCTCCATTTTGAGCATTCTCTGAGACAGTACCAGAGTAGGTGGTCATTCCAAAATGTGGAGAGTTGTCATTATAATCCAACACTGTTACTGTGACAGTGGCTGTATTGGTCATTACTGTCCAGGAAGGCTCCACTAACCCTCCACTGTCTCTCGCTACTACTTCTAATGTGTAAGATGTAGTGGATTCAAAATCCAAATCTAGAACTAGAGACAGTTGCCCTGTTTCTTCAGCGAGTGCAAATGTTCTTGGTTCATTCCCACTCAGTATGGAGTACCTGATATCACCATGAGGAGGCAGGTCTGCATCCTCAGCAGTAATGACAGCTCCAACTGGAGAACCTGAAGGAAGATTCTCACTGACTGAAATAGTGATGGGATTCTCGTTGAAGATTGGCGGGTGGTCATTGATAGGTGTTATTGAAATAGTGACGGTGATGCTGTCAGTTTGTGGAGGTGATGCACCATCTTCACACACTACTTCCAGGCTGTGTGATGTTGCTGATTCATAGTCAAGGCTCTGTCTCAGTTGGAGATTCCCCGAGGCTGAGATTGAGAAAAGGCTATCATCATTTCCTGATAGGATCTCGAATTCTACTTGTCCAAATGTACCATCGTCTGCATCAGTACAGTTATATTGTGCTATTGGTGTGTCTAAATCCATCTCTTCCTGTATGGTGAATGATGTTGTACTAGCCATTATAACTGGTGCTTCATCATTCACATTTTCCACTGATATTTGTATAACAGCGTCACCTACATTTGGAGGATTACCATCGTCTGAGGCTCTCACTTGAAGAGTGTATGTATGTGTAGTTTCATAGTCGAGTGCAGTACGTAGACTTATCACTCCAGAGTCTTCTTCAATAGCAAATGGTGTATTCACAGTGAGGAGGTCGTAAGAGAGTTCAGCTCCAGTTGACGAAGACGCAGCAATGGTCAGCAGGTCTATCCCTATATCGCTATCCTCTGGCACTGACTCAAAATAACTACTGGATGGAGAGAAAGTAATGTTGGATTCCACCAACACTTGAATACTAACTACTGTCGTGTCAAACGAGGTTGAAGGGCCTGTACTTGTGCAAGAAACAGAGATGGAGTAGATATCACTAACTGGCAGATTATCAGCTACCTCAATCACTCCAGCAGAGTCAATGTCGAAATAACTAGCATCAGTACCTTCAACAATGCTATATTCAATGCCAGCATTAATTCCAATATCATCATCTGTACACTCTACAGTTGTTACCTGAGTCCCAATATCTGCTGTTTCATTCAAGACTACTATATATATATTTTCAGTAAACTTTGGAGGGTTGTCATCCTCATCTAGTACAGTTATTTGAATCATGGTCTCGGACGACAGTGGTGGATTCCCCTGATCAGATACTGTCACATTAAAAGAATACGAACTCTCATCTTCGCGATCAATTTCTCCTGCTACTTGCAGTTCTCCAGTACTAGTAAACTGAAACACTGATGTCGAAAGACCTCCGATTTCATAGTCAAGACGACCATGAGCATGCTCAGAGTTGTCGCCGTCATGAACTCTTAGTTGGAGAACACTCGTTCCGATTGCTGAATTTTCTAAAATACTTCCAGTGTAGGGGGCCCCTTCAATTACTGGGGTAAATTCATTGACAGCCTCAACCACAACAGCTATATTCACTTCCACTGATCTAGGAGGAGAACCAGAGTCAGAAACATTGATTGTTAGTTCATATCTTTGAGTTCCATTGTCAAAGTCAAGCACAGACAGAGTTCTCAAGGAGCCACCGGAAAGAACCTCGAATTCTTCTTCTTCATTTCCACTGGATATACTGTAAACTACATCTCCATTAGAGCCTTGGTCATCGTCGGTACATGAGAGAGATAGAGAGAGGATCTGTCCTGCTGGGAGACCCTCTCTAATCTGAGTGGTGAAGGAAGACTGGGTACATTCAGGACTGTACTCATTGACATCCATCACTTCAATTACTAGCCCAGCATAGACAGTGAAATCACTATCAGCAGCACTAATATTGAGTATATACTCATCCTGCTCAAAGAAATTCAGTTTTCTATTTAGATATAATCCACCAGTATTGGAGAATATTCCTACATCATCTGAATTTGTAGAGTTCACAATATCATAGGATATCTGGCCAAAACTACCTCGATCCGGGTCCCGGGCTTGTACAGAAAAGAAGACAGTCTGGATGGAGTTGTCCTCACCAATCTGAATGGTGTTTGGAAGGTTTGTAAAACTAGGCATGTATCTATTGACAGAATTGATGAAGACGGTTGCCTGAACTGTGACTTCGTTTGGATCTGAGCCCTGATCAGAGACAGATATATCGAAACGCAGTGTATTTTGATCAGTTTCATTGAGAGACTCATTTAATGTGATAACTCCACTTAAACTGATAGCAAGGACTCCAAAATCATCTGACAGTGTGTATGATAGAGCTCCATTCTCAGCAGTATCAGCATCAGAGCAGTTGAGAGTTAGAATTGGACTACCAACTGCATGAGTCTCGTCTATGTTTATGCTTGGGAAACTGGGATTGCAACTAGGTGAGTTGTCATTGATATCTCTGACGTATATGATCAGAGAGGTGTTATCAGAGCGCTCTGGGCCTGGAGTTTCACGTTCCTCCGTGGCCACAACAGTCGCTGTATATACGCTTGTCTCCTCACGATTGAGTGGAGCAGAAACTATGATTTCTCCGCTGGATATTCCAATTGTAAATGCTCCTGGTACGCTGAGATCCTCAAAGGCATATCGCAAGTTTTCAGAATCCAAATCTTCTGCTTCGACTGTAACTACATAATCACCTAGTTCTGCATCCTCACTAACAAAAGCTACAATTGTATCATTTGGAAAAGCTGGAGGGAGTGAGTCGTCTTGGAATACTCGGATGAGCACACTAGCTAGGTCTAAGAACACAGGTACACCGCGATCCTCACACCTTATAGTGAGAGTGAAATCTTCATTTGATGTGTTCTGGGGAAGTACTAGTATCCTATTCACCCGGACTTCACCACTGAGAGCATCAACTTCAAAAGCATTGTTAGTGTTGCCCTCAGTAATGGAGTATCTTATCTCTCCATTCACTCCTGTGTCCTCATCTTCACAGCTGAATGATATGACACTAGTACCAATAGGAGATAGCTCACTGACTTCAACTGCTCTGGAGCCAGATATAAATTCTGGATGGTTGAGATTTCCTTCAGTTAGATATATGATGACTAGTGCCGTGTCATTATTTTCACCGTCTGTCACATATACATTCAAAGTGAAGAAGTCTTGGGAGTAGTTAGACACAGAGTTGAATATCTGTACACTGCCTTCGTTGTTTATGTCGAAATAGCCGTTTGACTGGAGAGTGTATTCCAATTCGCCTCCTTCATCATCATCTTCATCAGTTGCACTGGCCACACCCACTGTCCGTCGGTCATCGGGAGTCGTTCTGGACACATTGAAGGTGAAGGAGGAGGCAGTAAAGAATGGGATATTATCATTGAGTGGTTCAACGTCAACATCAACACTGACTCTGTCCGTCTTTGGAGAACCTCCATTATCACAAGTCCCATCATCACCGCTGTCAGAGCACACCAGTTGAAATGAATATCGTGTTTCAGTCTCGTAATCTAGTGGAATCAGTGAAATGATTTCTCCAGTATCATCATCAACCGAGAAGGCACTGGTCACATCAGAGGCAGTGTTTTCATCGAATTTAATATGACAGAATCTCCCAGTCCCTCGGTCAGTATCGCTGCAAGAGGCTGTAGCTACTGTGGTACCTGCTAGTGTGTTCTCAGGGTAGGAGACACTATAGCTGCTAGAACTGAACTCTGGAGAATCTTCATTTACTCCAATAATGAACAGAACTTGGTTTTTCTGCTCGCAGTCTTCAGATGGAGGGTGAGTGTCACAGGCAGTGACAGCAAAGCTGTACCTGTAGAATATTGCGCTAGGTGAAGAGAGAGGCAAAGCATCAAAGTCAAGTTGGTCGGGTGCAGACACGAAAAGGACACCAGTAGTGAGATTTATATTAAGGAACTGTGGTTCATCACTGGGTATAGTGAGAGTAAAGGTTATGTTTCCATCTGGTCCATCATCCACATCAGTAGCTGTGTACTGTGATATAACTGTACCAGTTTCACTTCCTTCATTCACTGTCTGAACAGCTGGAGAATCAAGATCAGGGTGACCCTCATTGACTGAGCCTACCACAATATCTACATCAGCTGCGGAGGTAAGGTTTGGAGAACCGTTATCCCAGCAACTGACAGTGAAAGAATATGATGTAGTAGTCTCATAGTCCAGATCAGCAGTGAGAGAGAGTGAACCTGATGTTTGATTAATCACAAATGGTTCAGAGTCAGATGTAATGGCATATGTTATGTCGGAGGCAGGGCTATCAAGATCAGTGCAAAAGACAGTTAAAAATCCTGGACCAGGTCTCGGAGAAGTGGGTGTGGTTTCAGGGATCACGGCAGAGTAGGTTGTTTGATTGAAGATTGGACTTTCATCATTCACATCTTCCACATTGATGGTAAGAGAAATTGTGTCAAACTTTACTTCACCTGATTCAGTAGCTGGGTTTGAAGCTCTTACTTGAAAAATGAGATCAGAATTTGTATCATAATCTAGACTAGCTGTGAGAGTGATCGATCCGGTATCAGAATCTATTGCAAATCCTGTACTCTGCGATCCCTGTAGCGAGTATGAAATGCTACCGAACGTTCCAAGATCATCGTCTGTCGCTGTGAACTGAGCAACGAACGGATTCGCTTGGATATCGCGCGCCTCCGAGATAGCAATGGTTACAATGCTCTCGTTGAATTCAGGAGCGAATTCGTTCTCTTCGACGCGCTCGATCTCTAATAGCGCAGTACCAATACCGCCACTTGCCTGACAACTTAAAGAAACTGTATATATACCTAGAGAGATATCTAGCGCTGCGACTGAGAGACTCACGCCACCCGTGCTGGAATTGATAGTTGCTACTGTCATGGGAGAGCTGCTGATGATATTGTAGACGACATCTTCTCCCGAGCATTGCACGGTAACTATACTGTGTCCCACCACTGCATTCTGATTCACTGTAGTATTATATTCACCACGGGAAAACGTCTGAGCCACACACACTGCGGAGAAAAAGGATATATAGGGTATATAGCGTCGGATCGAGTAGGAGGTGAGAGAAGAGGGGTGGGGCTGGCTCATAGTGCATTTTAACGAGCTGAATTAGTCGCTACAAACGGCGACATGGCTAGATTTAGCAAATGTATTATATTTACCTGATAGCAATGGAAAGAAGAAAATAAAAATATGAACTAGAGAATGATCCATGATAGAACACGTCACGTGGCCGAGGATTGAGCCTTCGGCCGCAAGAATCCGCTACCTTCACCGTTCTCTGGATCGTTATCCAACAGGTACGACCTAACTCTAGACTACTGACGTTTCCAGTTTCTAAAAGTACTGCAACAAGGGCGAGATGAAAATATAAGCGGCCCACTGGAACGAAAAACTCGGGGCGCGGCGACGTATTGTTGGGCGTGGCTCGCAGTTTCGCACGCAACAAACAACTACAAACACCCACAGTGTAAAATTCATTGCATATTTTTTAGATTGTGTTCATCCTAGAATCAGTTCGTACACAATAACCAGGATATTTACTGCCATTAGTGGAACTGTAGGGATAAAGAAAAATTGACAAATCACAAAAAATATTATTGTCATAAATAACACAAAGTGTGAGATGAGCAGTGTGTAAGAAGCCACACACATAATAATAATTTACATTCCACTGCCATATAGCGAAGAAATATGTATTCCATTAATGAATTATATCAGCCTAGACAGCAGACTGACTATGACTACCATTATAACAGCTACTGAGCTACATGTCAGAGGCCAACATGTGAGGTAATCCCGTCACGTTGTCGTCTGTGTACGGCTACTTACCTCTTAGAAGTGTCTGAACTGAAGTGATAAGGTTCACCAGCTGTACTTTGACCCCGCTTTGCCCGCCAAACCCCTCATTCCTGAAGTCCTTACCCCATCCAACTACATCACCAGGTATGATAAATCACGTCCCTTTGATCGTTATATTAGGTTTTAAATTAATACCAAAATACCTTTGGCCAGAAATCTCTCCTCGTTCAAGATGGCTATGGCGTTCACGAGAAGAAGAAGCGCTTCAAAGAGCGTTCCTAAAGTAAAAACCATCTCCTTTCGCGATGGGATCGTATCTCTCTATTTATACGAATCTAACAAGACGTTTACCGAGAAATATTGAAATGCTGGGCGCGGGAAAGTCAAAATGGAGACGACGGAGCAGCTAACTACGCATGAGGTGGAAGACAGCGCTACGAGCTGTAAGGAAGGAGAAAGAAGCGATAAAGAAGAGACGGGGAAAATGAACAGCAAGAGAGTCGAACAGCTATCTCGTTTTCTTAAAAAACAGCAGGAGGTGGTTTACAAGTAAGCACCTCACATCTTTCTCTCAGACTCCATTTATTACTCGCCTTCCATTTCTGCAGACAAGAAAATATCTCGAAATTCTTTCCTCAACCACTCCAGAAAGTTGCTGTACGATGCTGGGAACAAATACACCCTAACATATCTTCAGCCATTGAAGTAATTAGTCACGTGACTCTTTACTGAAATCACGTGATCTGTACTACAGGGAAAGTATAGTAGTGTATTGGAAGAAATGGGTATAAATGAAAAGTTAGCACAGTTGGACCAAGAACAGAGCAAGTGTTTGGGATTTATGCCTGCATGGTAGGTTGGTGGGTGTGGTCTTACAGAAACCACACCCACCTCTCAGTCTGGTGTATTAATACTACTGTTGCTAGGAGACCAACAGGAATCCCAGAGGAAGACAGTAGAGTGGCAGAGATAAATGAAGGAAGAAATTTTCTTCCTGAGTTCCAATCTAGACTCCTGGAGGTATGCAAACCACACCCACTTTTCCTCCTAAATTCAGCACTTGTTTACTAAACAATATCTATTTAGCAATAATTTCCAGCTAAGTTAATGATATATGTATCTGGACAGGCGGAGGAGATGTCCAGGAACCTACAGCAACAGATGAGAGAGAAAGAGGCTGAACTGGACCAGTTGGACACTGAGATAGCTACTGCTGTGGCATCCATTCAACATATCACTTCCAGTTTTCCTCTGCCTTCATCTACCACCTCTCCTTCCTCGCACTAACAGACTGACCCTCATCTGCCACCTTTCCTTCCTCGCACTAACAGTCTGACCCTCATCTGCCACCTCTCCTTCCTGACACTGACAGACTGACTCTCATCTCACTGATACACTTCTGATACACCTCTCATCCACCACCACCACTTCTAACACTACTACCTCTTATAAGACCTCCTGAAATATACCACAAACTTAAACAACAATAATTGTGTATAATATTAGCAAAGTTTCACAGGCATTAATAACCACTGTTCTATATACAACCACCATGGAAAGAGATCATCATGTTGTTGTAAAGTCAATTAATTTAAAACCAATGCCATAGCTCAGATTCCAAGCCTCTAAATCTGATTTTGAAACCGACAGTTTGCTAACTTTCCTCTGACAGCCAATTTAATGTTAAAACAAGCATCCAGGTCAATAAATAATTATGTCAACTTTAATAATAATATTACTTTATACACTCAAGAACATGAGAATGAGGTAGAGGAGGAGAAGGAGGAGAAACTGAGAGAGTAGAGGTTACTATAGAGAGAGATGTGCCTCAGTAGTATGGTATGCAAGAAATAGAAAGAAAGAAAATGAAAAAGTTAATAATAACAATAATGATGACGTCGTAGTTTAAATTAATTGAGAAAATGAGAAGTTTTCTTTTGTCAAGTAATAATAATAACTGTAAACAGCGGGGTGTACTGGATCTATAAATAAATTGGAAATAAAAATATGATAAAAATCGTAAAAATCTCAGACATACAAAGGAAGCTTATTAAAGTGAACACTGTAATATGAAATATCCCTGTAGGAACTAATTTATAAAAATACACTTATAGCACTCTTTCCTGCTTGTGTGAACATAAGCTGGCTCCCTTGTTTGCAACGAAGGTCCCCTGGAGTTCATTTTAATGAGGTTCGATTGTATTAATATATAATAATTAAGAAGGGAGGTTACCCGTTGGAAGATGTCCATTAAAAAGAGGTTTTGTGTAAGATGCCACAATGAAAGAATTTTCAAAACAGAGCAAGTTATAGCAGTGCTTAACAGATAGTTTTGGGAACAGTGAATTAGGATTTCATGAAAAACTTTCTAAATGTGGTAGTTTTTCAGTTGCACTCTTAGTTACATGCCACGTCATGGAAATATTCGATGCCTAATAGTTGGGTGATCAATATGGTGGACTAGTTAAAACACGTACATAATAACGTGATCATCTTTGATGTAGGGGGTGTGGTCATTAGTGATCATCGTCCTCTGAGGGGGCGGGGCTATCTGTCTCACTCTTCCACATTTCATAATTTGATGTCAACTGCTCTAGTAGTTCAGGTATACTACAATAATCTGGGGAGGAAATTAAACAGCATAATTATAAGAGCTACATTTAGAAATGTTACTAAAATAGAACAAAACCAATCAAGAACAATGAGATACAGTGATAGAATACAATTTCATTCCACTTGTACTATATTTATCGTTTATACACTGCTACACCTCTTTATTATGGACAACTTTGGAACAAGTGCATTTGTCTTTAAGACAGTGGAACCTCTATATAGCGGACACCTCATGACTAGAAGGTACAATGCCATAAGTACTGAAGCTATAAGGCTGGCCAGATACTCATAGAGTAAAGTAAGTTTATAGTTATAATATAGTAATGTATCTGTCTCTCAATACAGTGGAACCTCTCTACAGCGGACAAAAATCTGTATCCAACATACAGATCAATACATTTGTAACACCTCTAGAATGGACACCCTGCTATAACAAACAAATATCCTGGCTCCAAGTTGTCCATTATAGAGAGATTCCACTGTATAATATATTGTAATATACTTACTGTCCCATGACTCAAATAAACCACTGATAAAGAAATCAATAAACTTTGTCTGTAAAATAGAGATGATGTCATCATTACATCATTAGATATAGGTACTGACCTGGGTGTGTGGTATGTTACATGTCTCACGGTCAAAGTCAGGAAACACTACTGGAAGATTCCTTGTCTTCTCCTCCTCTGTCTGTTAGGGGAGAGAGAAAGAGAGAGAGATTGCACAAAGGTGCACCTGGGCTAAGTGGGCCCAGTAGGCACAGGTTACAGAGCCCCCGCAAGTCGGACATGAGAACAGAGACGTGGTATAGCCTCTATGAGGCATGCAATATCTTAAGCATTAACCACTGTCACCATTGCAGGTGCACCTCGGCTTTGTGGGCCCAGTAGGCACTGGTGACAAGTAGTAGAGAAAGTTACAAACATGGCCCATGCAAAAACTGTAAAAATTCGGTGCACATAGCTAAAACTCACATTTGAACTACAAAACTATAATATTTGAAGAGATATTAAAATTATTAGCACTAACAAACTACTTACTATAAATGTTTAAGAGAAGAGGAGAAAGACAGGAAGTAACTGTCTATGTAAGCTCCACCCACAGCTAGGTAAGCTCCATCCACTGACCTGAGTGAAATATTCACTGGCTATACGATTGGCCCACTCTCTACAGAGTGGTTTAGGTCGGAGAGGATTTGATATATCAGCACATTTCACCAGAATCCTTTTCAGCACCTGTCTAGCCTCCTGTCCTTCTTTACTGAGACTAACAGCTGATCCTGGTCCTGGGGTCTCTGAATCTTGAGCCTGATAGAGAGAGAGACATAGGTCATGATCTACTTGTGATATGCAGTGAAACCCCACTTAATGATACCCTCTATAGTTAACACCTCAATCATCTGAACTTACCATCAAGGCATTGAACTTAGTAAGATGTTCGAAATGTTGTGACATATCTGTAGCTAGTACTGTGTCAATGACTGCCACTCTCATCTCTCTATAGGTTGAACTAGAGGAGGAGGAGGAGGAGGAG
>JAODVQ020076202.1:0-17886 GCA_025400075.2 Phenganax stokvisi
AATATACTGATTACCTTACTCCATTTAAAACTTTTTCTTCAATTTTGATTATTTCCTTTGCACATCCATGAGACGAATTTGATGACATTGCCAAAATATACCAAAGATGAGCTATACATAAACGAGCCTACAAAAATGAATGCAACTACATTTATACTTGCTTATTACTCCTCGCAATCTTAATGCAATAAATACAGCAGAGCAATCTAGTAACATCCTGCTATTTCATTCTATCTAACACTAGAAGATTTTCACTTACCCTCACAGCTCTTGCTCCCCATTGTTTCAATTTCTTCTCAGCTTCTTGGGGTGTGATACAATGAAAACTGCTTTCTACAAAAGCAAGGAGTGTGTCTGCAATCAGATATTCAAAAGAAGATGGCTTTACTGCCTTCATCTCACCATCTGTACACATACACTAAAATAGAGATAATCAATGTTGTTTGGGACAAAATGTTTCTGCAGAGTAATTTCATAAAACAAACTGATATAATTCTCATACTAACTTCATGAATAAGAACATATACATAAGGTCGTAATCTTGTGAAGTCGACTTTTTTTCGATCTATTTTCAAGTTGAAACTTGGAGGATATAGAGATAACTTTTCTTTTAAATTCTGCGTGTTCTTCCAGTTGATTCGCCGCAAAACTTTCAAACGATGTTTTTCGGTCTAATAATGACAAGAAACAAAATCAAATCAAATTAAATTAGTTCTATATTACAAATATTCTCCAAGGTTACCTTATTTCTGATTGGTTGAGAGGTTACCACTTTCTGGGAAACATTATCAAAATAAACTCCAGCTTCACGAAACAATTGCTCGACACCAGAATACTTAAATATGGCATCTAAAGGTAAGAGAAATGGTTGGGCCCTTTGGGTGTTGTTTCTACTTCTAGAAGTGACAGAGCATAGTGGAATCACCAAAGATCGTATTACAAATACTCACTGTCATGAAAAATATGCTTAAATCGCTTCGTTGCCACATAATTTTTTACAGATCTTGATACATTGGCTCCACTGTGAGTCTGATCTGAACATGCAGTATGACTAAGATATTGCACAGGGATATTTTCTGGTGATTGTGAGAAATGACAAGAATTGCTTGACAGTTCCTTGATGTTTTCTATATTGCTCTTTTTTTCTTTATCTATTTGACCGTCACTTGGTAATGGAGGTTTTTGTTCGACAAGATATGGCTCATCTATAATAAAGAAAAAACAGTGGTAATTAGAGAAGTAGTCAACTACCAAGTTGAATGCTCATTGGTACCAGGCAATGGTGGAATCCAATGGGACTTCTTGCACTTAGTTTTAAATCGACAACGACCATATTTCATGAATAACAAACACATATCATTTCCAGTGCTATCTTGAGGGATGAAGGTACCATTCACAGTGAATTTCCACATTTCTCCAGCTTGTATCTATGGTACTCACATTTTGTTATGTGCCACTACCACCAGTAACTTCGGACGTTCCCGTGACAATGTCGGAAAGTATCGATAGCAGCACATCGAGCTTCGTTTCATGAATTCTTCGCAGGCAAGTTATAAGAAGATGCATCCTAATCATATCGGATGAAAGATAAGAATAGTATTATTGTAAAGACACCCTGTATTTCTACTAGATATTAAGCAGTTTTGAATAGAATATTGATCTAAATGCATAGTGATGAAATTGCATTTGCGTGAGAGTTTATCCAATGGAAAACTTTAAGAAGTCCTAACAAACTACTAAATTCTCCCAACTAAGTGTAACTTTGTGTAGACCAAAGTATATCATGGCGGCTTGTTGAGTCGTATTTCTCAGGAAAATGGAGTCGGACACTGTGCCGAAAAACGCGTCTTCTCCGGCTCCTGAAGTTGATTTACTGCCGAAATATACAATTCCTGGCATCCTACATTTTATTCAACATGAGTGGACGCGATTTGAGATGGACAGAGCTCATTGGGAGGTTGAGAGAGCCGAACTACAGGTTCGTTTATCAACAATTCTACTGTCTATATCTTTATCATTATCTCGCCAAATCAACCCGATCTTTGGCTTGTAAATTCTGTACTATTAACCAGTTATGCCCAGGAAATCAAGCTATAGTTTTGTTCACTTCTATAATACACTTTCTGAGTACAAACTTTGTATTATGTGACAGATGTACTGTATCAAATGACAACAAAACTTTTCATGATTTCTAGAAGTTTGTATGTTTTGAATACTATTCTATCGTTTGTTTGGTGTTTGTTTTAAGTCGACGGATCTATTAATGGCTTTAGTTGTTGTGTTGTTGTTGTTTTGGTGTGATAAACCCGAGAAAACATCAACAAGATTGAACGATACCTGGCAGTATTTCCGCTGGATTCTGGAATTCTTCAAATTAAATATACAGTCTGTCATGTTTATGTGATCACGACCCTGATCAATTGTAAAGTTTATAACTTGTGTTTATAAGTATGCATGCATTATATTATCAAGGGCAAGCTATCTTAAATGTTGCCATTTCAATGTTACAAATTTCCAACTGACACATTGCTACTAAAATTATTATCATGTTGAACTTTTGCTACCTCATACAGTTTTCTGCTGAACTTGAGAGGTGGCGAGAGTCTAGCATATGCATTGCATTGATAAGATTGTCTTGAATAATGGGTGTCATTGTCCCATATATATCAGTTAATAGAGTAATGAATGTGCTACATTGAACACATTTGCAGGCGAAAATTGCATTCCTACAAGGGGAGAGAAAAGGACAGGAAAATCTGAAGCATGACCTCATTCGTAGGATAAAGATGTTAGAGTATGCCTTAAAGCAAGAACGGTATGTATAAAAAACATTGCCATGTGACGAGGCAGGTGAGGGGTTGCTGCATTTTTATTTGTTTTGAATGTAGTGCAAAATATCATAAGTTGAAATTTGGAACAGAACCAAATCAGGAAGATCTAAAACCCCCTCAGTTTAAAGCTTCTGCTGTGAGTGAAAATGCAGAAACTCAGCAAAACAGCAAGACAGGGCTGAACTGGAGGCAGGGAAGACAATTATTACGACAGTAAGTTCAAAAAATAATCATTTCAGAAGGGAAATATTTTGAAAATTGCTGGGAAAAGATTATTTGAAATCAGTACGGTTCTCCGAATTTCTGTGTTTTTTTTTAGATATCTGCAAGAAATTGGATATACAGATTCCATACTTGATGTAAGGTCGTCTCGTGTGCGTTCCTTGCTGGGTTTGACAGCAAATGAACAAGCAAACAAAGCAAAACCTAGTGAAACAGCAAAGTCAAACCATGTCGTTGATGCTGAGGCTTCTCCTAAACTAGGAGCTGTCAAAACCATAGCAACAGGACCTGCTAAAGATGCCAATATTGTCATCAAAAGGTGAGTAATTGCAATTGATGCTTCTAGTTCCATTACTCAAGGTCTTCCTCTGTTTTGTTTTGCAGTCGGCCTCGAGATGGAGAGAAGACATCAAATGAAGAGGAGGCAATATCAAATTTTGATTTTCTTCAAAATGAAGGCGAAGATGTGAATGAGGAGGATGATGGTGATGATGGAGGGAACGCTGATGACGAGTCTGATGATCGAGATGAGGACATCAAGGAACGCCGAGGTGGCAAAAAAACTAGACCAGGTACCCAACCCTAGTTTTACTGTATATCGTATAATTTTGCCTGGCCTTAGAAAAGCACTACAGTTTCCACAACAGCTTTAAAAAGCTGATTTCAAAGCTACCTTACTGTATAGTATCTTTGATATGTTTGCAGGTGGTTTTGAAGAGACAATGATTGGAGATCCTGAAGCAGATCAAGCACTGGCTGAGTTTGATTTTCTAGACGAGAATAAGTCAGATGTTTCTGATAATGATGTTCAAACTAGAGAAACCTCATCAGAACAAGGTACACTTGTCCATCAAGTCTAGAGCTTGCTTTTGCTCACAATGAAAGACTCACACCTGTATTAGAAACTGGGAAAGCCTGACCTATTGCTTTTCTGTTTTTGTCTAGAGCTCAACACTGTAAACGTTCCGTCAGCAAGTGTGAGTATTAAAGTCCATATAAATAGATTTACATTATCATCACTACTCATTCATGTTTTTGAATATTTCTAGGACGAGTGGGGGGTGGACGCTAGTACACTCGCAAAGTTGAAAGAACAATACAAGAAGGATGTGAAGCGAAAAAAGAATCAAAAACGTCTGTTTTCCATATTTCATTGCCTTATTTCTTAATATTTCTAACAATAATCATGGATATTTTTGTTGTTAGGTCCTCCCAAAGTTGCACTTCAAGCAATGTTGGCAAATCTCAATGGAGAAGATGATGCTGTCCCCTCTCAAACTCAGGGTATAGTGGGCCCTCTCCCCATCAAGATGTCTGGAGGGCGAGCGGTAGCTGAGGTCCCACCTATTGGGAACATCACTATTGAAAGAAATGCTGTTCCTACTAATGATGTCGATGAACCAATGCCTTCTGGGAGTTCTGTTCATGACAACTCCGAAGATAGTTTAGGGCTTGGTGACCTGGCAGGAATCACAGTCTCGAATGAGGCTGATCCTTTAAATTATGATGTAGGTCTTAATTCAGGATCTCAGAGTTTACTTGGTGTTTTTTGTTGAAAAAAGCCGAAAGTAAAGTCTGTATTTACCTGCTAATATATATGATTGTAAATGAGGAGTTTTTGATTGGAATTAAATTAATTTTAGGTTTCGAATAAGGAAGAAGTTCGAAAAACTTGGAATCCAAAATTCACCTTAAGAAGGTAAAAAAGAAAACAATGACATAGTTTTGTTCATGTAATATTTCTTGTTGTTTATTTTATGAGCTTGTGTTTTCAGTCATTTTGACACAGTTCGTGCGATATGTTTTCATCCAATGGAAACTGCAATTCTCACTGGTTCTGAAGACCATACTATCAAATTATGGAACTTAAATAAAACTTTACCTATGAGAAAGTATGTTATCATGTACAACAAACTATTCTTGTCTTTCTTAATGACCTATGGTTGTTGTCTTTCTTTATATTTTTGAAGGTCCAAAATATTTGTAAAGGTCTAAAATTATTTTGTGCATTTCATAAATTTCTTGTGTGTTTTCAGGGGTAATGCTGTAGAAATTGAGCCAATTCATTCCTTTAGAGGCCATAGGTATACATGTATGTCTGTTTTTGCCTTCGACTGTCATGGCATTAACTAATTGTGAATTTCTTTTGATAGCGGGGCCATTTTATCAATAGACATAACTCCTTCGGGTGAAACATGCTATACAGCAAGTGCTGACAACACTGTGCGATGTTGGAATTTACCTTCTTTAGAAATTGATCCCTATGGCCAGTTTGGTAAGTTAGGCACTATGCAATCTAGATAATTTTGGGTGATGTTATCTTGGATCTCGCACTTGTGATGTGATGTCGCATGAGTGTGAGGTTCCACATATATGACATCTCTTGCAGATGCTAACACGGTTGGTAATGTGTTGATGGGGCATACAAATGCAGTCTGGGATCTAGCTGTTCATTATCAGCAGAATCTCTTACTATCGTGTTCTGCTGATGGTACATGTAGGGTCTGGAACCCAACTGTTAAAACACCATTGTTAAATACATATCCTGCTAGCAAAGGTAAGGAATTCTATGATGCAGATGTCTTATACTTCTCATGTTCATAATGAATTATAAGTCTAAAGCAAAGGTAGAAAACAGCATCAACTAGCCATACACTGTGATTTTTCTTTAAAGTTTTTCAATGCTTTATTTCAGATCAAGGAATACCAACTTCCATCGACTTTGTTCGCAATGAACCAAATCAATTTGTCGTTTCCACTACAACGTCAATGTGCTCTATATTTGACACCGAGACTGGGGCTGAGGTGTTGGCGTTGGATAGTAATCGAACATACGGTTAGATTCGTAGAGATTATAAATAACACTGTGTATTATTTATAATGTCTGTGTTAACTCGGCTTCCCTGGGACAAGCACATGAATTTAAGTACAAATTAAATCTTTCCCTTTTCAATATAGTTCAACATAACAATCTTTGTTTACTGAGCTTGTGTTGTATTGTAGACAACACACCAGCAACTCAGATCAATAAGGTAGCAAGTCATCCCACAATGGGTGTCACAGTAACTGCACATGAAGATCGATATATTCGTTTCTTTGATAATAATACAGGTACGAGCTCTACTGAGCTGCCAACTTAGTTCTAGTTCAGAGCAGTTTTTTTCATGTAGTTTTTTTTTTAATTGAAGTTTCGGTGATTTTCTTAGGTAAACAAATTCACTCCATGGTTGCTCATCTGGATGCAGTCACATGTCTTTCCATAGATAGTCCTGGACTATATCTCTTATCTGGCAGTAAGTTCTTTTCATGGCAGAATAAGAAGTTTAGCAATGGTTTCTCCACCAAAGAAATCAGCCAAAGATAAACGATCTTATAAGCAACATATTTTTCTTCTCCAACCAAGGTCACGACTGCTCTATTCGTCTCTGGAACCTGGAAACTAGGACATGTGTCCAAGAGATAACTTCACATCGCAAGAAATTCGATGAATCCATATATGACGTGGCATTTCATCCCAGGAAGGCCTACATAGCAAGTGCAGGTGCAGATGGTCTGGCTAAGGTATTTCTCTGACCTCTGTCGTACTTATAACAAATGTGCATATCCCCCACCATCCCTGAACACCCAGAATGTACCATCATGAGGCAAGCTCACTCCTGTACTTCGGTGTGATCAAGATTTTTGGTAAAATCGTAGCTTGAACCATAGACATTCTAAGAGAAATTGTCCACCACCTTTTTCAGATAATTTATTATGTACATGGGTATAAATACATATGAGTGTACAACTAGGAATATATAGTTGATGAGACATTCTCTAGTTTTGAACTATATTGAAAAGTCTTGCCAACCGTATCTTGAAAAGGAACAACTAAATATAAATTCTCACCCAAGGCTGTCTTGATCAGCCTGCTGTAAACAATAATTCATAGGTATTGATAGCATCTTTAGATTAAACTCATGGATACTATGATTTGCAGGAATACTTATTTATATCTTTGCGATTAATCAGCTAAGCTGTAGTTAGCCAGTGTCCAGTCTACATTGGTTATACTGTAGTTCTCTGATTTAGAAGAATGTTTAAGCTGCATAATTATTTGAATTTCACATCCTTGAATTCAGAGTTGAACATTTCATTTTTTTGATGGCAGATAGGAATCTCTCACCACAATGACCACTTTTCTCGCTGTCACGATACCTACAATCGTTACTAAGATTTCCGGCCTCATCATAATCACTGTTATTAAAGCCACCATCAATGTAATCATCATTGTTACCAATGTCACCAGTACCACCATAACAACTATTGTCATGACAACCATCAACATTATAACCATTGTAAACCACAGACAATTACCTCTCAATGCATCTGCCATTTTACTGTTAAACAATGCTGAAATATTTCTGACTTTAGTCAACAAAAGTGACACAGTTGTTTCTTTTGATTCATCATCCATGTGTCCTAGTTCACGTATTTTTGATTGTTTTTGTTCTTGAAGTGGTCTATGTTCACCAGACATTTCTTTTTGACCCGTGGACTCATCTGTTATTAGACGAAATAAAACAATTTTGTCTCAGAAAGAGAGGACCAATGACTAAACAGGAAGAAAGCTAGATACATGGTTAACCTCTTAGATGGTAATAGCCTCCTAGTGTGGAGTCACAGAGCATAAGGTTCAATTGAGCTCATCACCATTCAATAGGTTGACTGTTAGCCCTACTTTGGTGTGAGTTAGTGTCTACTTGATTACTCTTTTAGGCTACGTGCACACGGTAACGTTTTCGAGCGTTTTCATTTGTGTTTTCACTCGAAAACAGATGCAAACACTCACAATTCAGGACATGCGCTGCAGCTCATTTAATATATTGAAAAGTTTTTCCCTTGGAAAGTGTAAACTAAGCGTTAAAACGCTAAACGAGACAGAAACGTTTTTGGAAACGCTTGAAAACGGCGCTCGTGTGCACAGCCCCTTAATCATATTTACCTGATTGATTTTCATTTTCCCAGTTTCTCATTTTCTAACCAGAAATCCTTGCACCAGCTAAAATTCTAAACCATAGTCCACCATGCAATCTGGAATTATTTCAACCAATCATGTCACAGGATTTAAATTATGTATTCTTTTATGACCAGCGGTGACCAGGAGTGGTAAATTATTATTGTCTAGCGTACTCACTTTGGAAAAGAAAATGGCGGCTGTTTTGTTTTGTTGGGCGAAATAATTTTTGAAAATAAAAGGAACGAAATGGCTGAAATACATATTATCGGTGAGATTATTGGCGCGAGTGGTTTCCCTTCTCATAACTTGTATTGTAAATGGTCTGTTCATGTGGAAGGATCGTGGCGTCTGCTAGCAGGAGCGAAAGAAGGGCAAACTCAAGTAGATAACCCACAGAATGAAGAGCGTGCAACTTGGTGTCATCCTGTTGATTTACATTTTGCGACGAACGGCTTAAAAGGCTGGCCCAAGTTTCATTTTCAAGTTTGGTATCAAGATAGCTTTGGTAGGAATCAGATCTATGGATACGGTTTCTGTCACGTACCCACATCACCAGGTTCTCATGATATAGACTGTGTCACTTGGCGACCCAGTGGTTCTTGGAAAGAACAAGTTCGATCATATTTCCTTGGTGGTGGTGCACAGCTCAAGACATCTGATGTCATTTATACTGGAGCTGATAGATATAGACTGAAAACTGTTGCTATGGGAACTGTGCATTTACGACTTGGCATAATTACCAGAAATTTTGATAAGTTTGGAATAGAATGTTAGATATAGTTATATTGAGATGTAAATACATATATATAACAGTCATGGCCTTTTATTCGTGTACACTAGCTATCATACATTAAATATTTATTACTATGTCCATTATGGCTTGTTTTGTGTCTTTTAAACAATTTTTTGCAATAAATATTCCAGCTATCACCCTCTGTCATATTTCGTCATCATCATCAAATTCTTCAGGAAAGTCGCCAGTTTCAACACAGGAAGGCTTCACAAAGGTGCCATACTTGTCAGGACATTCAAAGTATCTTTTGCCTTTCACACTATGAAAAAATCCAGCAAAATATAAATTGCTGATAGATACCAGTCCAAAACTCAGAGTGATATTTTATTAACTGAATCAACTACCTTCCATCATTTTTTCCAAATGGTTCATCATACTGTACTCCAACCCACCAGCCTCTGGCAAACTCTGTGGTGCCAACATATTTCACAACTCCCTTTCTCGCTGACACACCTGACCTTTTCACCAAGCAACGAGAACCAATGGTTATGGTCTTTGCTTTTTCTTCTTCCTTTCGTAAGTCTTCCTCTTTCTCCACTTGTGCTGCTGGGTCTTTGTCTCCAAAACGGCCAAGTTTATTGCGTTTCTTAAACGCCAACAATGAATCTGTCAAAACACGATTGGAGATGAAATATTAAAATTATCATTGATAAACTAATATTTGTAATCCTCACCCACCAGTCTTTTTCTCATAGTCACTTTGATCCATTTCAAATTTCTCCACTTTTGAAACATCATCAAAAACTCCAAGATTCTTTGACGGATCTTTGTTTACAACCTTAGTATCAAATTTTAAAGCTTTTTAAAAACCTCATCTTTAAAATAGTAGTTTGTACTTCTTGTATACCAACATGTAATCTCATATTGTCTTTCAATGGATATGATGCCAGAAGCACATCATCGTTATCAAGTGTACAAACGAGTTTATTCTGCTCGTTATAGACTTCTACATCCATCATTGAAGCTGTCCCACCTGTAACCATTTCCAGTTTTCTCTAAATACAAAGAAGCTGTTATGAATTACTTTGATTGTTTTGAATACTAGCTGTCGTTTCGTAGCCAGCAATGGCATGATGTATCATACCTTGAGATTTTCGACAGTGATATCTGTTTGAAACCTGCTCTCCGAAATAACATCGCGAAGAGAACTGCTGACTTGTAAAGTTATCATTGTCACAATAACAGTTAATCTCAAAAATTGTAGATTACTGTGCTGATGTTTTCATCCACTTCTAAAAAGTATTAATAATTAATGATCAATATGTTAAAGAAAAGAAACGCTATTTCATTGGTTGAGTAATACCACGTGGTACTTATTTTGCTTACATGAAAATATGGCGGGTTGAAAATGCCGCTCTACGTATTGATATTTTTGTCCTATTTTCTTAAAAGAACACCCGTTAAAAAGTTGTAAAAATGCGTTTGAATTGTCAAGTAGCAGTTCAAATATATTCTTCAACACAAGGTGTAGTCAGCCGGCGGAAAGCTACGCAGGGAAATTTGTCAGTCGGACGAAAACCTGGTCGTTCTTCAGCTACGAGTTTTGAACATGATAACACATCGTTTCTGTTGTTCTGCTCGGCGAATAATATGTCTGGGACGAAATACAAGGTACTTATACAACAACTCTTGTAATGTTTATCGCTATTTCTAAGATTTTAAAATGCATTCGCCCGTAAACAATAATTCTGCTGAGGATTTGACCCGAATCGGGCTCTGGACAGGGAGGTGCATTTCGAAAATATATTTTATTCCTACAACACAGATTAGAGACTAACAGATGTCCGACTTAGTCTTCAAGCCTATGATTTTGGCTTAAGTGACCGCCATTATTCTCGCAAGTGCCCTAAACAGAGACTGTCACCCCCCCCCCGTGCCATTTTGAAAATCATTTGTTCAGGGGGGCAAATGCTTTTCTGTAGAGCACTTGCTAGGATAATGGCCACCATTGAAATCGCAGGAAAATCAACTTACGCAATTTCGGGGCAGTCGGACATCTGTTAGTCTCTCATCTGCGCCCTCAATGTACTGTTTTCTTGCAGATATTTGGAAACATTGCAAATATCTTCGGAAAGTTTGTAAAAGATGGAAAAGCAACAATCCGTTTCAAACAACCAACTCATGAATTATGTCTCAGTAAAGTAAGTAAAAACATAGCATAGGGAAACAACTTCGGGGAAAAGTCACTTCTTTACTTGGCACCTTCTCTCTAGAAGTGGTTTGTGTTCCCACCCCCCTGGAGAAGTCACATGTGCTCACCCCTTGAACAGACACATTGCTTGCCTCTTCCTCAATATATGTCCTGCAAGCCTGATTACAAGCTCTCTCTGTTTCCAGGCTGACCCTCGACAACTCTATAAATTTCTTACTTCATTGAAAGTCTTGACAAAGGACAATGAAAACTTCAAATTACCCATCCTTACGGCAGCGACACCTTCTGAGGTTAAAAAAGTTAAAACACATTTGATGATAGTTGATAAGAAGGAATATATAAAAACAGCATCATCATTTCCTGGAAGCTTACAAAAACTGGATGCGATTAAATGTAATTTGGTTCGATTTGATATGCGCATCCTTGCGCTGAGACAACTCGTGGAGCTTAATTTATCACAAAATAAGTTAACAGAACTTGACTGCTCCTTGGAAAGATTGCAGCTATTACGTACTTTGAACTTGTCTTCAAATCTACTAACATGGTTTCCTTCAAGAATTTGCCGCTCCAGTAAATTAGTTACTCTCGATTTGAGTCACAACAAGTTGACATGCCTGCCAATCGCATTTGGAGCTATGAAGTCGCTTGTGAATGTAAAACTGAACGACAACCGCTTGCGATCGTTACCATGTAACCTTCCACAGATGACGAACCTTCAATCGCTGAACGTCAGCAACAATGCGTTGGTTGTTTTCAACTGGCCAGTATTGTATGGTGGTAGACTGAATACCTTAGATATATCTGGTAACCAGTTTTTACCATTAGACGAATGCCATGAACGTTATAATGTAACTTTGGATGGTTCATTTCAAGAATATGCTGGGAAAGTTATCAAAAATACAAAGTGAGTTACTATGTCTTTTTAATTTAAAAAAAACCAACATGGTGTAGTATTTGCGAGAAAGTCGTAAAAAGTTGAGTGTACGGATTTTTCAACGTTTTCTGTGTTTTTCGAAAGGTTACATTACAACCAACAGATGGTGGGGAGATTCCTCTGTGATTTCCTTGACTCAGCTAAAGTATGTCATATTTGTCAGAAGTATTGTTTTGGTTGCACTTATGTGATTAACATGGTTGATCCGACTCGTATCTCTTGGCAAGTGCAATCTTATGGTGAAATTTTTATTCCTGTTGAAATGTATTTTTGTTCACCGAGCTGTGTCAACTATTATGACTCGTTAAATCCACCCAATGAAGAAGATATCTAGAATAACAAATGTAGAGAGAAATGTACGGATGATAATTAGAGAAGAAACTCGTAAAGCGTTTGTAAAAATATATTTTCAGTAGACATCTTGTTCTGTTTGCAATTTATTTTATAGTTCTAACCGTAAAATGGTGTAATAAAAATTTCAATTTTTGTCTCAAAAGTATGGTCATTTACAAGATACTGTTTAAAAACCTGGCAAAAAATTTTTGAAGAAGTATTGGTTTTATAAACTGACAATATTTCCTTGAACTTGATTGGATTTTTCTTTCGCAACTCTTAATAACTCGTCGATGCTCGGTCGTGTTTCGGCTTCGAATCTCAGGCAACTGTCGACTAGGTTTCGGAAGTCTTCGGAATATACCGCTGATATAGGTGGTGGAGGATTGCCGTCCATAATTTCACTGAGGGCTGAGAACATATCTGTGCCTTGTATAGCATATGCTGGTCGTAGTGTAGCCAACTCGTACACACAACAGCCTACTGTCCAGCTTATAGACTTGTCTGAGGATTCTTCATTGATCTCCTGTTATAATAACATACCGTATTGGGTCATGTTTACTCACTATCAACAGCCATTATCCGCTAACTAACCTCAGGTGAAGTGTATATCCCCTTGAGACCCTCATCATCAACTGCCATAGCATCCATCATCTCGTCATCTTTGAAAGGCATGTACAATAGCAAATTATCCAATTTAAGAGTGCCGTCTGAGTCAAACGCAATGCACTCGGGTTTCAGTTTACTGTACTCCAGTCCTCGCTCACGTAAAAACACCAGAACCTCACAGAGTTGTGCAAATGCTTGCCAGATCAAGCGCTCTGGTACCGAACCCTTGGAATTCCGTAGTTTGGTCTGGATATCACTGAACGAATGAGGTGCATGCTCAAAGATTAAGATGTCATGCTTGTTCTGCTTAAATTCTGCAAAACATCTCATTAGATAATTATGTTGGATGTCTCCCCAGGCTTTCATTGCGCGAGCAAGTTCTGGAGACTTCTTGCTTGGTCCAAGACATTTCAACATGACAGTTCTATTATCAAGCAAACATTGCGCAGGGTAGATGCAGTTCGATATATTTTCTGAATTCAGGCTATTTCTATTCACAAAGAAATCGTTGGTTGATAGTTCTCCTGCCAGGAAATTCACCATAGGTTTCGGCACAGGTAGTTCACTCGCCTTGCATAAACGGTCCAATCCGACCGCGCGGATTATAGTTTTGCGGCATGATTCTTGAAGACTTGGAGTAGTCTCCACATGTTGGCTCGTTTCCTCTGGGTTTAAGATATCAAATCGTAAATTCCTCATCATTTCAGCGAGAGAATCGGCGCCCTCTGCCATTTTTCTATTTTTTTTGCATGTACTTCACGCGCGCGTTTGTTGTAACAAATTAAGGTGTTTACGTCATAAAGTTGATTATAACATTATTGGGTGCTTAATTGGAACTTTTTGCGATCAATTAGAAGAATTAGGTTTTGGTAAGGAAAGTTAGCGGCAGACGTTGTATCAAGAGAGAGAGAGCAATATTTGTCGTTTACTGAAAGGAAGTAAGAAACAAAAGGGCGCGCTGTTTGAACCTTTAATATCTAAATATGTACAAGATATGAAGTACATGCACGTTAATATTCCTCATCAGTAACTTCACGAAGAAGGATCTTTATCAGCTCTTTTCAAAGAGAGAATGAGTCATTACGTTAGCAATCTTAATTAGATCTTTTTCTATAAATAAGAGTTATGTTCCATAGGGAGTACATTTTATACCAAAGATTCTTTAGAGCTGAGATCTTTACCATTCTGCAATTTCAAAGCTAAGCTATGTTTCAGTTCAGTGTCACAATATAAACACTTCTTATCAATATCAAATGAACACGTTAGACAATATACTGCCGAACAATCCTGTCCATGGCATATTTTAAACTCCGGCTTCTCTGCGTCATTACAAATGATACAACGTCTAAGATTGATATGAAAGAATTTGAAGATGGATGACAGCCATCTAGATTGTCTAGCAAGAACCCTTGTGATTTCCAATGAGTAAAGTGACTTCATTTCACGATGATAACATTTCATTCTTTCCTTGCAACGCTCGACTAACTGAAAACGATCTTCTAAGATTTTATTGTACAAATAAAACACTCGTTCTTTCTCACGCATCTCGTAAAGTCTGCTACAGATGTACCACTTAATTCTCGAGACATACGCTTCGAAGAGGATCACCAGTAGCAAAAGGGATAGAACGACAGGAAGAAGTACTTTTGATGTTAAACCAGGGGAGTCAAAATTTGCTGCGCATGGATCTGTTGTTTGGTCTGGTGGCTTGGGAGTTATTTCAGGAGCTGATGTTGTATTCACTGCGTGACCAGTTGTACTGCTTGTTGTGTTGTTATTTGTGATGCTTTTATTATGCGCAATAGTTCGGTTGATATCTGGTAAACTTTGTCTGTTATTGCTTGAAAAAAGTTCTGGTCTACGTTTTTCTTCATTTTTCAAGTCAAACATACGGAACATGTACAGATCCGCCAGTATAACAAACAAGACAATGAACATAAATACTGCATATGTCTTCAAATTGTTCCATAACTGTTTCTTCTCAATATCTGTGAAGTGAAGTACAGTAGCAGGTCGTACATGCTTGCGAAGTTCCACCTTTCTAAGAGGCAGCACAGCTGCACGATCACAGGAACTTCGACTTAAATCAATAACTTGAAAATGATTGGTCAGGAAAAAATTATGGAAGTTATTATAAGTTCTGTAGTTATTCTCATATTTATAACCTTCGTACAAGGTGAACAGGATAAGCAAAGGGAAGAGCATTTTGAAAATTTCCAAGAAATCACAACTGTCTTTATCTCTCATTTCTCCTTGCAGAAATTCCAGGACTTTATTGAGCTCTCTTTGGCAATATTTGTTGGGGAAGTTTTTAGGACAACTAGTGGTTGATCTTGTTTGATTCACGCAGGAAAGTTTTTGGGATATATTACAAACTGCCCGTGATATTTTGCCATCGTTCACTCCACATTTTTCTTCAAATCTATCCTTCACGGAAAAACACCTTTGCTGAACACAGCCGACCCCTATAGATTCATTTGCCTTTGCAAGATTCAGTTGTGTGTTTGTTATACAATGCTGCGCTGCTCGAAAAGCGATGCTAGTGTTTTCCAGTACATCTGGTCGTTCATTATGCCTGCACTTCAGAATGTTTCGGACAGTTTGAACGTTTGCAATCATATTACACAATGGCCCGGTAATTACGAAGTAACTGATGATCAAATATAGCGCTAGCCGCCCACCTCGACTGCACACACTTGGTAGGAACAACAATATCAGACATTTCATGCGTTTTCCATCCATAAAACCAAGCACTGTAAAGATGATCGCGTAAATAAGGATGGCTATAGTTACGGACAAAACAGCATGAGAACGCAAGAGGAAATAGATGGCGAGAAAAGCGATAAGTGATAACAACAAGGTCACGAGTGAGGCAAATATACTGCGAGGTATTGACGTTTCAGACATGATAGAAGAATGACTCTCTTTCTCATTCTCACTGGATTTGATACTAGCTACAGGACTGGTAACTTTCTCCTCAGACATGCTTGGTTTCTTTGCGGAATGAAGCGCTGTTGAATTATTAGCTAACAAGCTTGGATCCTCATACGGATGATCATCGTCGAAAAATTGTCTTTTATACGACTGAGGTGTATCTTTCTTCTTCGGACTTGCGTTTTTAGTTTTCTTTGTTTGCATCTCAGCTGGTTTCTTTTTAGGCGACCTTGCTTTGTTGTTGTCTGTCTTGTCGCCGCAATACTTAGCGTCTTTCTTCTTAATACCTGTGAAGAGCCGCCTTGGTTTGCGTGGTAACGAGCTGTCGCTCTCTTCAGTATATTTAGTATTGGCATCAACAGACATATCCTTAATATTATCAACTAAATCGGTTTCCTTTGAGTCTTTACACTTGTTCTCTTTTTTGCTGTGAAAATCATCAGTCAACATTTCCACGTCGTTTGTATTTTCAACCACAGTAGAACCTTGTTCTCTTTTATCTACTTCATCTGTTTCCGTATTTGTTGATAAACCGGCTTGTCCTCGCGACATAACACCGCTAACCTTTTTCCAATACGTTTAACATTTCACATAACCCTATTTATTTGTGTTGTGAAACTGTCGAACGCGAAAGGCGCTATTAGTTATTCAATATTCATGAAACTAGTCGTTTTCATCGCTGTGTGATAAGGGTTGACATCATCAGTCAGCTGTTCCATACATTCTGCACCTCAATTATACAGTCCTGTCTTTCGCATTCGTTTGCCTAACGACTAACTTGTAAAGTTTGTTGTATTTCACCTCTACGCTACCCTAGTAATATTCTTCAAACATTTAGGTTATAAGTACTCTTTAGTTTGAAAGAAGAAACATGTTTTTCGTAATTGAAGACAGGCAATCAATAAACGGAAGTTTCAAATTCTCTTCATTTCAATATCATTAATATTCATCATTATATCTGCCTCACAAATTATTGATGCACGTAAATATGTTTCAGGAATCAGAATTGCTTTATGATTGTTTATAAAAATGTTGCTTGTTGGGAAAATGCAAATTTATTTTAATCCATAATAGATGAATACTATCACCTTATTCAATGGTACTTGCATTGCATTGCCCAGTTGGCAAGTGTTAGGTTACTGGATTGCATAAACAAACTCCTGTCGTGTAAATAAACAAACACACGTAAGAAATATGCAAGTACTTTGGATTACTATAATCTGTCTATGTATGAACTCTTCCCTTTAATTTTCAGTTTTTCGTGCTTCATTTCATGGTGAAAAAAGAAAAAATAGAGCTATATGCATTAGGAAGACTTGATAAATGCTCCAAGGCAAAAGATTCAGACATCTGTCAAACTCATCACGAACACATATATCAGTAGTTCCAAGCTCTTCCACATAGAACAAAGTCCAGTACGATCAGTGTCACAGACATTGTCTCTATCTTCATTTTCTGGTATTCAATACGTTGTCATTTTTTAATTTTTAGACAAATCTACTCTTAACCAAAATCGATTCCAACTGCCATCATGATTCAGACCCTCCACACAATATTCAAAAACTTGTTTTCTAACATTGATCAGTATCCCTTCTTCCTTGAATGCTCTGAACAGCAAAATAAATGCATCCATTCTGCGTTCCAAGTTTTCAGGAACCAACTATTTGTATGCAACGTTTCGCACTCACATATGTTGTTGAAGTTTTGCTCTAACTTCTGCAATGTTGATGTTTCTCTAAAAGATAAAGTGACACCATAAAGTATTTGTCTGTTACAATGAATGCTATTTTACCATCACTCCTAAACAGTGCTCCTAAATGGGTGAACATGGTGAAATTGTCACCATAACCAGTTCCCTGATTTTAGGGTGTTTGCAGGCAAGCAGGTCTACCCATGGGCCTACCAAAGTCCTATATTGACGCTTCAGCTTGAGTGAGTTTATACCAATATTTCTCTATAAAATATGCATTAATTCGACGTTACTTTGCTCTGCGATGGTTTGCAATGTCTTCTGATCGAAATAAAAGTAAGTATAGTTTTATGAAACAATACAAAATCATTGCATGTAAATATATATAT